>BOPN01001493.1:233868-238868 GCA_017312705.2 Penaeus japonicus
AGAGAGAGAAAAAAAAAATATTTTTTATTTTCTTTTATTGCAAATTATTTTGTTGGACATATTTGGAGTCTAGAACCCTCTTTTGGATTACCTTTGTAGGTATCCTTTTCGTTTTCTGTATAATCTAGGTAACGAATAATATTTCATTTAGGATTTTGACGATAATCTCCCCGACCCCCCACCCAAAAAAAAAAAAAAAAAAAAAAAAACATCCATTTTTTTCCCTTCTTCTTTCATGTCGGATTTTCCCTTTGGCTCCTCGCCCTTCTGGAGACTGGATTATCAATTACCCTTTGAAAGATTGAGGCTATTGTAGTAGATCTTGCGCTACTGTAGCTTATTGTACCGAGGATAATTTCATCTATTTTCTCTTTTATTGTTAATCCGATGTTGCATGTAATCGTAGGCAGGAGAATATCTTTCGTATCTACGTGTACATATGTATTGGTAGCTGCACTTGCATGTGTGTGTGTGTGTGTTTGTATGTATGTATGTGAGTGTGTGTGTGTGTGTGTGTGTGTGTGTGTGTGTGTGTGTGTGTGTGTGTGTGTGTGTGTGTGTGTGTGTGTGCGTGTGTGCGTGTGTGTGTGCATGTGTGTGTGAGTGTTCTCACATTCTGAAAATTGATGAGAAATTACACAAAACAACAGCAAACGGCCACTTAAAAATGTTTCTTATATCACCTTATCACAAACACACTTTCCGAGAAGGAAGTCCTTATAATCCCCCAGTCCTCCGAGCCGCTGCTTATGCAATCAGCCTGAAATGGCAGTTGTAGATTAATTTAATCACCATACATATTCCCGCCATGTCATTCATCCAATCAGCACGGAGCACGGAGGTCTCTATTAAACCTAATCATCATGGTTGAAAAACATGCAATTGGATCTCCCTATACACGTCCCTTCCTATTTCCCTCTACTCTCCCCCCTCCCCCCCCCCCATTACATTCATTCTCTTTCTCTCCCTTTCTTTATTTCGTTTGATGCTCATCCGGGTTCTTTATCTCCCCATTTGTCTCTGTCTACTTCCCTATCGCGACTGACGCCTTGCTACTCGAGCCTGTCAATCACGGTGGAATATGATCTGGCAATATCATCTTTATTTCTCTGACACTGATCTCTACTCCTCCTTCTTAGACTCTCCTGTCACGTCTGATTTTCAATCTGACCGTTATCACGCGATGCCTTACCCCTCCCCCTCCCCCCTTCTCCCTATTTCCCCTCACTCTTCTACTCTTCTTCTTCCCTTCTACCTCTACACTTTTTCAATATCTCTCGCCCCTCTCCCTTTCCCTTTTTTGGTTCGTTCTTACAATTTCCCCCCTCTTTTCCCTTCGCCTTTCGCCTTCTAACCCTCATATCCTATCCGCTTTTGCCCTCTTCCCTTTCCTTTCCCCATCCCCTCCCCCTCTCATTCGTCCTCCCCTCCTTCCCCCTCCCTCACTTCCCTACTTCATAATTATTTGTCTACTCCATATGATAATTGATTTAAGAATACTTCCAACTGCATCCGTTGTGTATTTGTGCATGTTTTGATATCCGTGCGTAAGTATATGTGTTTGCGTCTATTAGCTTTGATTTGTGTTAAGGTTGCGTGAAGCCTACAACAACATGTATACAGATTAGTATGCTCAGAATACAGTGTTTCCCTATCTTAATATGCTATAGTTTCATACGGTATACAGAATGAGAATGAAAATAATAGAGTATATGAGAACACACACACACACACACACACACACACACACACACACACACACACACACACACAGCAATGGATACACGGATGGTTCATACACACGTTACTTATTACGTTAGTTTAGGTTAATTGCATTTTTGGAAGGGGAGCCTTGGCCTTCTCCAGATTAACATACGGGACCTGTTGGGGGACGAGGGGAGAGGGACGGAGGGTAGGGGGCCGGCAGAGTGAAAGTTATAAAGGGTAGGTATATGCATCTGTACAGGAAGCAGTAATGAGAAGGTGGAAGAGAGAGAGAGAGAGAGAGAGAGAGAGAGAGAGAGAGAGAGAGAGAGAGAGAGAGAGAGAGAGAGAGAGAGAGAGAGAGAGAGAGAGAGAGAGAGAGAGAGAGAGAGAGAGAGAGAGAGAGAGAGAGAGAGAGAGAGAGAGAAAGAGAGAGAGAGAGAGAGAGAGAGCGAGTGAGCGAGAGAGAAAGAGAAGTGAGAGAGAGTAAGAGAGAGATAAAGAGCGAGAGATATAGAGAGAGAAAGAGAAGAGAGAGAGAGAGAGAGAGAGAGAGAGAGAGAGAGAGAGAGAGAGAGAGAGAGAGAGAGCGTAATGAAACGCATGAGTCAGAGAGTAGCTGTAATCATGCACCCTTCGTATTACACAGAAAATTACGTAAATATGTACAACAAGGCAAGGTTTGCATGTACCGTCATTAAGTATCATTAAGGATAAAACATTATATCCTTTTTCAATTCCTTTCTGTTCCTCGTGCATAATTCAGTATTAGTTTGTATCCCGTTTCTGTGTGCGCCCTCCGTCCACCCGCAGTTGTATCTGATTGGCCACGGCGAAAGAATGGGAAATTTTGCGTTTTTTATTCGCCGATGATAACTAATCAATAAGATATCGAGGTAAACTAACCACATGAGCTATTAATTATTCAGGCGTTTTAATGAAATGTGGGTTTAATTCATTTTCGATGAGAAGCTGGATAAAAAAAGGGTTATCCAATAGAGGTTTCATCTACGTCCTTCTACTTTATCCAGCTTTCTCTCCTTTTCTCTCTCTCTCTCTCTCTCATTTTGCTCTTGTTATTCTCTGTGCGGTGTTTTCTTTTTTGTCTCTGGTTTGTTTATCTACTTATAAGTTGTTTCTCTATCTTTATTAGGCACTTTCTCTCAGTCTATCTCTCTTTACACACACACACAAACGCACATACACACACACACACACATACATACGCACATACAGTAAGCTAATGGATGATTTTACTCTTTCTTGTCATAACATCTGTCCGCCCCCCCCCCCACCTTAGTTCACATTACGTTTCCCCTCTACCCCCCTTACCCCCTCTCTCTCATCCTCCTTCCCCTATCCCCCTATCTCTCCCTCCCTTCCCCCATAACCCTCTTTATCTTCTTTACCTCTCCCCTTCCCCAACACCCTTCTCATTCCCCTTACCCAACTCCCCCTCACTCCCTCCCCTCACTCTCTCACTCCCACTCACTTCACTCTCTCTCCCACCTAATACTCCCTCCCCCTCCTTCCACCTTCTTCAACTCAGCACTCCCCTCCCCTCCCCCCCACTCCCCCCCACTCATCTCCCCCCTATCCTCTACCGCAATCACGGAAATCAGCACGCCACATCCTCATCCACTTAGCCAATAAGGCTTAATAAGCAAAAGAATTCCGAATTACGCTTAGGCCTATTGAATCTTTCAGCCTCCCCTACTCCTACCCCTACCCCTACCCCCTACCCCCCACTCCACCCTCACCCGCCTCTGCCCCTACACCTTCCCTCTCTGCCCCACCCCCTCACCCTCTCTCTTATTTCACCCCCTCCAGGCCTTTCTTTCTCACCCCCTCCTCCTCTCCCCCTTATCCCTCTCCCCCCCCTCTCCCCTTCCCACGTGACGGTTCGTTTTAGAAGAGAAATGACTTCATTAGTTCCCTTTCGATTCTCAACGCGTGGGAGTTGAGGGAATGTTGGGGGGGGGGGGAGATTGTGGGGGGGTCTGGGAAAAGGTGAGGGGGGGGTGAGGTTGTAAGGAGGTGTGTGAGTGCGTGGGGTAGTTTGTAGGGGTTTGGGAAGGTGTTGCAAGGTGTTTGAGGTTGTGGGTAGGTGTATGGGGTTGTGGGGGTGTTCATTGGGGGTGTTGCAAGGTGTGTGGGGTTGTGGGGAGGTTCATTGGGGTTGTGGGTAGGTGGGTGGGGTTATATGGTAGAGTATGAGAATGAGGAGGTGCGTGAATGAAATGGTAGATATGGGGGTTGTGGGGAGGAGTGTAGAGGTGTGGGGTATGGTGGGGGGAGGGGAGGCGGGAGGATACACAGGTGAAGGTTGTAATTTGGTACTTTACAAATAAATATTCACTGGAAAAAAAACACAATAAAGATATTATGTAGAGTACTCTTTTTCCTCTTCTATTTATTATGTTTTATAAGATCATGCATTTGGAGTAAAACACAATGAATATCGTCTATCATCATGCGCTGAGATATCAGAAGTTGTACTTATTATATATTATGAAATCATCTGTGTCAAAGTTCATTCTCTTTTGTTGTTTATGTTGTTTTTCTTTCCTGGAACAATTATGGAAGGGTTATATATCTGTGTGTGTGTGTGTGTGTGTGTGTGTGTGTGTGTGTGTGTGTGTGTGTGTGTGTGTGTGTGTGTGTGTGTGTGTGTGTGTGTGTGTGTGTGTGTGTGTGTGTGTGTGTGCGAAACAACTTTTTTATATCAAAATCCTATATACGTCCTGTGATACTTTACCAAACTACCGTGAAATAAAAAGATGCTTTATATTCATATCATGAAGTAACTAGTGCAATTTGGTACAGATCATTAATAAACCGACATATCAATTTTAAATATATTCAAAGCCATACACCAAGTTTTCTCATCATAGTTAAATTTTCAGCCGTACGATAGTTTTCTCCCTCGCGTACGATCATCGTAAACAAAACTTCGCTGCCAGGAAGCCCCGCCCCCTTTGGCCCTCTATACTCATCCCTCCACTTCCCGAACTCCCTTTCATTTCCCCTCTCCCTCCTCACTTCCCTCTCCCTGCCTTCTTCATTCCTCACCCCTATCTCCTTCCCTTCCCTTTTCCTTCCTCCACCTCCTTCCCTTCCCCTACACCTCTTCCACATCCTTCCATTCCTTCCCCGCCTCCTCCATTTTCCTCCTCCACCTCCTTCTCTTCCTTCCCCCACTACCTCTCCTATCCCTACACCTCCACCTCCTTATCTTCCCCTTCCCTACCTCCTACCCCTTCCCTGCTCCACCTTCCTTCTCTTCCTCTACTTAA
>BOPN01001493.1:263868-266368 GCA_017312705.2 Penaeus japonicus
GGCAACCGCTCTTATGGTCCATTGTCCCCACCCGTGTCTAGGAAAATTGTCCCGTCCAGTAAGGAAAATTGTGTCCCACCGAACTATATCGTAAATTGTAGCAAAGGCTTATTTTATAAATTGTGCGGAGTGAGAATATACTCCTGCTAAACATTTTCTAGAAGGGAGGAGCTACGAGAAAAGATGGGGGGGAGGGGAGGGTAGATTGATGGAGATGAAAGGAAATAGAGGGAGGGGAGGAGGGAGAAGGGAAGGGTGGGGGGGGGGGGAGGGAGGAAGGGGCGAGGGAATGGTCCGAGAAGATAGAAAAGGAATGTTTAATCATCAGATTTTCACGCTGAGTAATGATTTTAGGGTCTTTTGAATTAATTCTATGAATGTGTTTGTGCCACTTTCGAATGGTATTTTTTTTCTATCAATGCCATTATTATCAATGATGATAAATTGATTATTAGCATCATTGTTGCTGTTGTTATCATTATTACCATTTTAATCATTATCATCCTTATTCATTGTGTTGCTGTCTTTATTATCAATATCATTATATATAACATCATTATCATTATTTCCATTATGATTATCATTGTCACAATTATAATTGTTATCATTATCCTCTTTGCTATTATTATTATGATCACTATCATTATCATACTATCATTTTCATTCTAGTCAGTATCATTATCATTATGACCATTATAACTAATATCAATATCAATATCATCATCATTACTTTTATCATTGTAATTACTATTGCTACTATTAACATTATCAGTAATATCATTATCATTCTTATCTTTATTATCATCATTATCTTTGTCTTATCATTTACATTACTATCAAAATCATTAGGTTTAGCATTATTACCATCATTAATGTTGTGATGTTTATCAATATCCTTTTTATCAAAATTATTATCATCATCACTATTATTACTATCATTAATATTATAGTTATCATCATCATTGCTACAAACATTGAAACTATTAGCATTGTTGTTATCATTATTACTAATACTTTTACCATTATCAGTATTACTACCATTATGCTCAACCGCATCATCATTGTTACTACTACTATTATAATCAATATAATTATTATTGGCATTATTATTGTCATTGCAGATGTTGCTATCCTTATCAGCATCATTGGTGTTATTTTCAGCACTATTATCATCGGCATTATCATTACTATATGTTTCCATTTTTTATTAGAATGATCATTATTAGTTTCCTTATTAAAGACAGTATTATCATCATAATCATTGTTATCATTATCATTATCATTATCATTATTATTATCATTATCACGATTATCATTGTCATCATTATTAATTATTTACTATTTTCATTGATATCATCATTACTATTATCATCATTACTATTTTGATATACATATCATAATGATTAATCATTATCATTTTATTTTTTGTTCTTATAGTAGCTGTTGGTGCTTTATAGATAACGATAATTATCAGTATTAATGCTATTACATCACAATTATCAATAGCGTCACATAATACTATTGTCTTTTTTCCTTTCTCCATCTATTCTTCTATCCCCCTCTTACTTTCCTTTCTATCTATTAACCAACCCTTCATTTCCCTTTCTTTCTACTTTAGTCCGTTCGTTCTACACACCGTACTGTGTCCCCTACCGCCCCCCCCCCCCTCCTCCCTTCTCCTTACTCCCCCCCACCCCCCCTTTCTAGCGTCAAGGCCATATGTGGAGAAATCGAATGGTGCTTATCTGGGTTTAAGGCCCCTCGTCGCTCTCACCCTTTCTCCCTCCACATCACCAACACTGTGACCTGCTTGGGTGATGGTGCCAAGGTGATGTGCCAAGGAACCTCTACAGCGTTTTTTCCTTTCTCTTTTTTTTTTTCTTTCTTTCTTCCTCTTGTTCTTTCTTTCTTTATTACTTTTTTTTTTTTATTCATTCGTTTTGAATGATTGTCTATAGAAATGTTCAGATTTATTAAAGACGTTCATTGATTTCAGCGAATCTATGTCACTCAAGTTGTATAGTCTACGGAGCTTTCTTGCCAGTTTTTATTATTAGTCAGTAACACGGCCAACGAAAAACATGTATAATTACCGTCAATAAATAATCTCTATAGCATATATGACGGAATTCTAGGAATCTAGACGACTTATTAGATGGATTATTTGAGGATTCCTTGAACTATGAATCAGTAAAGATTATTTCCTGTCATTCAACGCTCTTTTTTCTGCAAACTCTGGTAACATGCCACCTCCTCATCATGCAATATATATTGATCTACCATGCATAAATGCTGTGTGCGACCTATCCCTCACAGACTTTCTTACTTTTCCTCTTCTTCTCCAACAGAAAAAAAACGCACTGCCTCCACCATCATACTCGCAAATTAACCTAATTTCAGTCGTATACTCGAATAAAACTCCTATACTAAATTATGGGCTGTGACAACGCAGACTCTCGTAATCCCAAAATATTGGCGCGGTTCCCAAGGTAAACAAACA
>BOPN01001493.1:288868-291055 GCA_017312705.2 Penaeus japonicus
TGGGGTGGGTGCTGGAGGCCGCCGCTAGTCTGGTGGCCGCTGCCGGGGCTGCCGGAGTGGCTGAGGGGCCCGGCCGCGTGTCCGTTGATGTGAGCGGGCGACACGCCGTTCACGCCCACGCCGTTCATGGCGGGCAGGTGGTGGGGCGGGTACGAGGTGTCGATGAGGGCGTTGTGGTACGCGGCCATGTTGATCAGCATCGTGGCGTATTGGAAACCAGTGCGCTTCTCTCTCAGCGACGGAGGCTGCGAGTGGAAGCAGCGTAGACGGAAGGACTCTGAGAGGGTTGAGGCGAAGGACGTCTCGTGGGCAGAGACGCGGTTGCGACTCGAGTGCTCCTTCGATGAGAGATTATTGAGATTTTGATTATTTACTTTTTATCTTTTCCAACTTTCTTTCTTACTTTTTTCTTTACCTTTTATTTTCCTAGTTAATATCCGACTCGTGAATGACGGCACAAGAACAAGCGGGTTTGGAAAACACTGGGCACTCGGCGGGGCTATCTGGAACGGTACACTGACCCGCCAGAATGAACTAACTTTCCATGGAACGAGATAATGAACACAAACCGTGATCTTACCGAAGAACTCGCGCAAGAAGAAGAACAAGGAAGAGAAGAAAGCTCTAACGATAACTTTGCAACGGCGGCGGGACTGAAAAATTCCACCGCGGGACGCTCACTCGGCGGGCTGTAGTAATAGTAATAGTAGTCGTAGTAGTAGTAGTGGTGGTGGTGGTGGTGGTCGTGGTGGCAGCGGCGGTGCTGGCAATGAACGGGCTACGGGGAGGGAAACAACACCTCACACCGCTTCCTTGAAGAACACTTGCGAGGCGAAGAAGGACAGAGGCCTATAAGGGCGATACTCTGCCACGCCCACACTGAATACTCCGCCCTTACGGTGGTGGTGGTGGTGGTGGTCGGTGGTCGTCGGCACAGGCTAGCGCCACACTCACAGGTTTAATAGGCTAAGGGAAGACGGCGGAAAATGTCTGGAACCGTCACAAAAACAATCTCCGTGTAGCTTGCGGGAGGGCCGTGCTTGGAGCCACAAGTCGTCCGTGCTTACACTGAACACTATCTCCTCCTGAGGTCCAGTCGCGACCAAACAACCAAGTTCCTCAGGCATAAATTAGGAACGTTGGTAACAATGAACACTTTTCTTTTACATATACATATATATATATATTTATTTTTTTTGATATTCAAGTATTATATATATATAGATAGGTAGATAGACAAAGATACAGACTAGAACGCCTTGAAAGTTATAACCTTTTTTTTATGTATTCTTTTCTTAGTAAAATCTTCAACAAGTTGAAAACAAGGGTCGGCCGCACAAAATCACACGACAGTAGTAGTATTATAGTGGATCCACGAAGACACTCGATACGTAAGGTATACACGCACACACAGAGGATATCCACACACGTCGTGTACGCACAGCGAGGGGGAAGATAAGAGAGGGAGATGGGAGAGTGTGCGTGTGTGTGAGTGTGTGTGTGAAAACGTGCCGCGCGATCGACAGGCACTGCTAGGCTGTGCACTCCCTGGTGGCACAGCGTTCACTGAGCTGTCTGGACTGCACGCCTTCCCCCTCCCCTAGCCGCCTCCTCCTCCTCCTCCTCCTCCTCCTCCTCCTCCTCCTCCGCCACCCGCCGCCACCACCACCACCATCGTCCGTCCTCCTCCCCTTTCCTCCACCCTTTCCTCCTCCTCCTCCTCCTCCCTCCTCCTCCTCCTCCTCTTCCTCCTCCTCCTCTCCTCCTCCTCCTCCTCCTCCACCGAAACCTCGCATCAACCCGAATTTCATCCTCCTCCTGACTCGGTTTCCCTCCGCTGTTCGGTTACTCTGCCCACGTCTTTGAGCTTCCATTGTAGATTCAAAGTCTGCAGTCGCCTTTCCCTCCTCACCCTCTCGCTCTCTTTCCCTTTCTCTCATCCTCTGTTTCTCTCTTTTCTCTGTTTTCTTTATTCCCGATGGTGTTTGCTTTAAAAGCGTGATCGTGTGTATGTAAACGCGTGTTTGTATTTCAAAGAGCATGAGAGTGTTAGTTTGGGCGGGATTGTCTTCGTTTTTCTTCCTTTCCTTCTCTCCGTTTCCTATCGACCCATTGCAAGCGAAAACTTCCTCTCTCTCTCTCTCTCTCTCTCTCTCTCTCTCTCTCTCTCTCTCTCTCCCGCTCTCT
>BOPN01001494.1:10000-25000 GCA_017312705.2 Penaeus japonicus
GGAAATGTTAAATTCACAGTTTCAGCATGAAGTATGAAGTTCATCATATCAAATTTGGAACAATAAGGATCACTAGATCTCAGAATAGGAGTATTGTGCTTTGGGGCAAAATACTAACAATCCTTCTTGATTCCAAACTTCGCACTTTCCACTGACGAGACATTTTTTACAATATCAACTCAGTGCTAAAACAACTCCCTTTATCAATTCGTACGAGAAATAAATAAGGGTGTAATGAAGTAAAAAAAGTGAAAATCTAGTTAAAGCTAGTTTGATTCATTACAAAACAAAATGGACAAAAGCAAAATTTGTAACAAGACAGAAACTGTGCCCAAAGCTGCTGCCTTTTCACCATACAAAGAGCTTAGGAAAACATGGAGAAAGCCCTAAGAATTTAAACAACCGGTAAAGGTGAAAACCACCTCACAAGAACTACTTACACCTGCAAGTGGTATTTAGACCTACATAAGATATGAAGCAATAACACAGTAAGGTGTTACCAGTAACACATAAGGCATAGCAATCACCAAGGCTTTTTTTTTTTCTTTTTTTTCTTTGCTTGGAAAATGAAGTCTGTGCAAGGAAATATGTTGCTTTGGTTTCACATAAGCAATGAATGTAAATCTTATGATGAAGGCACAGAAGCAATAAATAAAAGTATTGAATAATTTACTGTGGTCATAACATAGCTCACTGCCTTATTCACAGCTTGTTTACAAAGAAGCCCACTCCGTGTGACACACAACTAAAAACAGTTGGAGAGGACTTCCGGCATTGTGGAAATGCCATACTCTAATAGTTGCGCTAGTATGTCTTTATTCAGTACCAAAATGTTAATGGCTTATGATTTTAGTATAAACATATATATAACACTTATGACAATAAATTATTACAATAACAATTTCTACCGTAAGGTATTTGATGATGTGCTTAGTAAGTACAAGTCCAAAATTTGACCTATTTTAAAGCACTTTATATAATTGGTGGACCACCTTGCAAACCACATCATCCCATACATATCATTAAAGATGCGGTGATTGGCCTAATCGTTACAAACTGCCTCTCGGGAAATATCCTTACACGCATGATTTGTTAACGGTGACCAAAGAAGCTGCACAAGATGATAAAACGTAATAATAAAAAATAAAAAAATATTTTATTAACCTCTGAATTCCTTTTAGGATATCCAGGTTTGCAGCTGTCCTTGCAGCAAATTAAAATATTTTTCTTTCTTAATTTACAGAATTGCCAAAAAATGCAACCAAATAACCTACAATAATGATTATATTGATGAAAAATACCAGATAAACAAATAAAATGGTAATTCTAATAACATTATCACATGATTTCAAAAATTCAAGTTCAATGTAGTGATTCTAGTGTAGCTCTTTCCTAAGATCAAATTACCATTAAAACAATAAATAAGAGACTGCTATCCATACTGGTGCAAAGCTAATAAAATCCAGCAACTTACTTATAAAAAGGCAAAGAATATACACTTACTAAAAATGCTTTAAAATGGGTCTTCCTCTCATGATCTGTTGGGGAGGGGCATTCATAAAAAATATCCAAAAGTATTCTGAATATTACACTACAAATGTATTGATGATAAATATTCCTAAAGCTTGTGATGAATTGCTCAGCACCTTTTCTCTTTTTATGTAATTCATCTTTACAGTAGACCAAATAAACCACTGTCTGCTTATTAATCATTACTATTTTCTTCAGATTTATACTTCAATGTATTCTAATCACTCAGAACATAAAGAAGAAAACAAAAAGAAATTACAGGCTAGCCTATTTCTCCTTTTTTATTTCGTTCAGCTACAAAAAGCTTGGGGGGAGGAGGGGGGGACTGGTGGTCATTAAGTCCTAACAGAAAAAGGCTACAGGACACTTAATTTCTGTTAAACAAACATAATATATACTCTCTACCTGAATACCAGGGATATTTTACAACCTATGCATATCTAGAAAGTTTTCCGATGAACAGCTCGTGCGCCTTCCTCTTCGTATTCACGCTTGCTAACCCACATGCGCTTAAAGGTGTCCAAGGATGCCAAAATGGATCCTCCAATCCAGACAGAGTATAGACGCTCAGCTGGTGCCGAGATCTGGAAATGAACATAAAGAAAATTGAATATATTTAGGATTAATTTCTTAAAATCACACCTCTTCCTTTTTGGATGTGAATAAAATTACATTTCTCATCTCATTCAAGACTAATGATAAGATATACAGTGAAATACATAAAGTATTGCCTCAATAAACACAATAAACTTGCATATGGGTAAAAATTAACTATTTATGATTCTTCTTATCCTTATCTGATTGCAATGATTACTTGTACCAAGCTCAGGAACCAGATACAGGGTAAGGATTATTATTCTTGCCAAGAAATAACTGATGATGATTTTCAGATGATAGATAATCTATAGTGTAAGATCCCCTTAGGAACATTAAAAAATTACACATATTTAATAGCTTTCCAACCTACTAGAATTAATGGGCAAAGAATACACTAATATGTTTCTTTCTGATCCAACCTTATTGTCACAACTTCATTGCATACCCACTTGAAATACCCTGGCATTTAGTCCAATTTGAGCTAAAAATATGCCATTGTTAACCCATTCACGCCGGGGCAGCTCCGGCTTTGCGCGGTCGCAATACCGGGGTTCTCGAACGCATAAGCCTAACGCCTCGAGATTCTCGGGCGCACAAGCCGCAAGCCTTGGTTGCCCGCTCGCTCTACCCGAGAGCACGGCTTCCCCTCATAGCGCGTCCAGGGCGTCTGACGCGAAAACCACAATACGTGCTATCACGTCAACCGGCGTGAATGGGTTAACAAGTTAAGATTGTAATTTGTCGCTCATCTAAACATTTCATAACTCTCAAAATAAACATGCACAAAAACCTACCCTGATCTTGATGTCCTTTGGAGCTAGCTTCTTCACTTCAGAGAGAAGTCGGTCGCCAAATCCTTTGAACAAGGTTGATCCTCCAGAGATGACGATATTTTGGTAAAGCTGTTTTCGGAGATCCATGTCAGATTTATGAATTGCACAAATAAGGGCTTCATGGATGCCTACACTCTCATCTCCAATGAGGTCGGGTCGGAAGAGAACCTCAGGTGCTCTGAATCGTGCCTGACCAACCTAGTGGAAGAAAAATCAAGAAAATAACAATTTTATTCTTAACTGTTGGGGAAACGACAGAGAAAAGAAGGAAAAGAAAAAACACAATGAAAAATATTTTATTGTTATCAATATCTATAATTTTCAAATTCTTCTTAAATTCTAGGTACATTACATACAGTGTATTCCTCAAGTAATTATTTCACCTTTAAACCCTAGCAATAAAAGAATACCTTTTCATTCACACGTCTGCACACTCACCTCAACTGTCGCTCCATTAGGTAGAACATATGAGAGCCGCTCGGTGTCAACAGTTTCCTCCCGTTGTGGATTTGAGGCGAGGTAACAGACTCGTTCCTTCATCATTTTAACAATTTCGAATTCAGCCGAGGAATACAGATTCAGCCCTTCCTTTCGTAGCAGAAGTTTTAGGTACCTGTGCATTAGAGATAAATAAACCATAATTAAAATTGCTTACAAAAGGGATCTGACATATTTTTCTAAAAAACACTGAATATCTTTGGAAACCCACATGAATGTTTGTGGGAACTTGACCACCTAACGAAAAAAAAACAAAAAAAACACAAGACCAAAGGATTCCAACACAAATGCACATAGTGGACAACAAGCAAGTTTAAACTGCTCAAGCAAGTCCTCACCGCGTGACATCTCGGCCACCGATGTCCTCTCGCATAATGGAATGTGGTAAGGCAAAGCCCTCGTAGATTGGGACAACGTGAGTTACTCCATCACCGGAGTCCAACACAACCCCAGTCGTTCTTCCTGAGGCGTATCTGTGGATTAAATTTATTTCATAACTTTACAGTCACATCTACATAATTCTTCATGTCAGCTCCTGTTCACATATCACCATTATAAACTACAACAATATTTACATAGTTGAAAGAACAATTTCCGGACAAAAGAGATTTGAAAATAAAGGAAGTGAAAAAGATTACTTGTTTCCAAGAATTTTTGTAGTTGAAGGATCAGTATGGCTTCCTCACACCTCCATGAGCCAATTACATGGTAACTTAAAGTAACTGCTTCTAAATAAGCCCAATATAACAATGTCTACAATGACTTTGTAATTATACTGACAGTTGAATTCAAGGTCACATATTCTATATTCCTGGTTTAATTATCAATTTTCAGAAATTTTATATCAATATCATTGTGTGTTTATAGAAAAAAATCTGTGCTAATAAAACCATTGAGTATGACCATGAAGTTATAGTATGTGCTTGTATTGATATTCAACTACAAAAAGTAAATCCTAACTTGTATACTTACAGGCTAAGAACTGCCTGGATTGAAACAAATAGTGCTGGAACACTGAAAGCTTCGAAAAATATTTCTGCTGCCTTGTCTCTATTCTTTCGTGGATTAAGGGGAGCTTCTGTCAATAGTACAGGATGCTGCAAGGAAAGTACAAATCATGAATCAAATTCCAAATTAATCAAATCAAGGACAAAATAGCTACTATAATATATAAAACCATTTGAAAGAATTTATACAACAGGAATATATTATTATCATGTACAATTACAATTACCTCTTCGGAAAATGTCTGGAGCTGGTCTTTGCTATAAATGTACTGCCATATGCGCTCCATATCATTCCAGTCTGTGACAATGCCATGTTCCATTGGGTAGCTGTCAAAAGGTTTATTTAAATAATAAAGTAAGAAGTATTACAGCCAAAAAAAGACACTATAGCTTAACCCCTAGTTCAAGATGTTATACTCTATATCATGTTGCCTCCTTATAGATCACATTATTTCTTAGCTAATAATTCATAATCTACTCACCTGATAGCTAAGAGACCACGGTGTTCTTGAGCTTTCGGGCCAACAAAATAGTCTCCTTCTAGGGCTCCAACCATCACTCTTTCATACTTTGGTCTGCCAACACTGTGAAACAGAAATGCAAATTATCAGCTTGTGGATTTCTTCCAAGTAGGGAAATATCTAGCAATTACAATTACATCTACCCAACTTTTTCAAAGTGTATGAAGAGAACAATTGCGTTCTATTGTAGCCTCAGTAAAATCACCTACACTTACCATTCAAACCTTTATCATTTCTACAATATTACAAATGCAAATCTCTGAGAGAATTATCCTTGTTGATAGATCTAAGAGATCTACATCTTAAGATATCTATGAACTGTAATTTCATTTGTGATGAACAATTTGAATGAAAATGTTATAATGGAAACATATAAGAAATATCAAAACTAAACTAAGCCACCACTTCATTTTAGTGAAAACTCTTGCAGGAATCTATCTACATGCACTTAAGCACCTACCCATGCATACCCACCCACCTACAGACAGACAGACAGACAGAGACAGAGAGACAGAGACAGACAATGTGTTTATCATTCATTATCCCTTACAACTGGAAACACACAGAAGTAGTTAAAACTTCCTATGTTTTTTTGTTGTTCTTATTATTGTTGCTTGTTAAATAGGACTATGTATACTTGACAACTTATCATTTCAATCAGAGATTCAGTTGATGTTTTCTTTATCAACATTTGTAACCAAATATTAATAGCAGCTCGTCTTTAAATTGTACTATCACAAATTATATCATATCTATAATTGTTAAATTAAAACTGATTTCATCACAACTGCATTATTTCATATCAGGTACAAAAGGAATAAACCATGATATAGTCATACTTCTTTTGTAATCTTCATAAATACAAAATTTAAAATGTAAAGTTGTAAAGTTAATGAATTACCATAAAATATCACCCTTCTAATATTTACCAGTTAACAGTAAATCACAGTACTAATAAAACTAATGAACAATAAAGACAAAAAAAAATATATAATGACATTCTCAAAACAACATAAGTAAATGCTCCCTGCTAGTGACAGTATCAGCAATCAAGTAATGGAGAGCAAATCAAGTGGCAGCATAAAAGCATCAAAGACAAAATTACGCCAGCAGGTGTGCCTACGTGACACTTGACACCAGTGCAGCAACCGCCTGCTACCTACTATGTGGTATTGACAAACAATCAACCAACAATAATGTTCTGTTAAAAAACTAAAATCCTTTATTACTCATAGGGATTTCCCATGTTCTTTTCTGTTTTGTTTTTTTTCTTTCTTTCTTTCTTTCTTTCTTACTGATTTTTTCTTTGTGTCTGTCACTTTTGCAAAATTGAATTTAAAAGTGGATTGTGAAGTACAACCTTTTCCTTCTTGCATTATCATAATTTTTTCATCTAATTTTACTTGTTTACCTTTTTTTCTTTTGACTGATGAAGACAAATTATATAAGGTCTATATGTATTCAATCAATATTGAAAAGCCAATATTCGAGATAGGCGAGAGAGGAGAAGAGGAGAGGAGAGGAGAGAAGAGGAGAGAAGAGAAGAGAGAGAGAGGAGAGGAGGAGAGAGAGAGGAGAGGAGGAGAGAGAGGAAAGGAGAGGAGAGGAGAAGAGAGAGGAAAGGAGAAGAGAGAGAGAGGAGAGAAGAGAGAGAGAGAGAGAGAGAGAGAGAGAGAGAGAGAGAGAGAGAGAGAGAGAGAGAGAGGGGGGGGGGGGGTTATCATTCATTATCCCTTACAACTGGAAACACACACAAGTAGTTAAAACTTCCTATGTTTTGTTGTTGTTGTTATTATTGTTGCTTGTTAAACAGGACTATGTATACTTGACAACTTAGTTATTTCAATCAGAGATTCAGTTGACGTTTTCTCTATCAACATTTGTAACCAAATATTAATAGCAACTTGTCTTTAAATTGGACTATCACAAATTACATCATATCTATACTTGTTAAATTAAAACTGATTTCATCACAACTGCAGTATTTCATATCAGGTACACAAGAAATAAACCATGATATAGCCATACTTTTGTAATCTTCATAAATACAAAAATAAAAAATTTAAAATGTAAAGTTGTAAAGTTAATGAATTACCATAAAATATCACCCTTCTAATATTTACCAGTTAACAGTAAATCACAGTACTAATAAAACTAATGAACAATCAAGACAAAAAAATATATATAATGACATTCTCAAAACAACATAAGTAAATGCTCCCTGCTAGTGACAGTATCAGCAATCAAGTAATGGAGAGCAAATCAAGTGGCAGCATAAAAGCATCAAAGACAAAATTACGCCAGCAGGTGTGCCTACGTGACACTTGACACCAGTGCAGAGAGAGGAGAGAGGGAGAGAGAGAGAGAGAGAGAGAGAGAGAGAGAGAGAGAGAGAGAGAGAGAGAGAGAGAGAGAGAGAGAGAGAGAGGAGAGAGAGAGGGGAGAGAGGAGAGAGAGGAGAGAGAGAGGAGAGAGAGAGAGAGAGAGAGAGAGAGAGAGAGAGAGAGAGAGAGAGAGAGAGAGAGAGAGAGAGAGAGAGAGAGAGAGAGAGAGAGAGAGAGAGAGAGAGAGAGAGAGAGAGAGAGAGAGAGGGAGGGAGAGGGAGAGAGAGAGAGAGAGAGAGAGAGAGAGAGAGAGAGAGAGAGAGAGAGAGGAGAGGGAGAGAGAGAGAGAGGAGTATGAGAGAGAGAGAGAGGAGTATGAGAGAGAGAGAGAGGAGTATGAGAGAGAGAGAGAGGAGTATGAGAGAGAGAGAGAGGAGTATGAGAGAGAGAGAGAGAGGTATGAGAGAGAGAGAGGTATGAGAGAGAGAGAGAGGGGTATGAGAGAGAGAGAGGAGTATGAAAGAGAGGAGTATGAGAGAGAGGAGTATGAGAGAGAGGAGTATGAGAGAGAGAGAGAGGAGTATGAGAGAGAGAGAGAGGAGTATGAGAGAGAGAGAGAGGAGTATGAGAGAGAGAGAGGAAATTATGAGAGAGAGAGAGAGGAGTATGAGAGAGAGAGAGAGGAGTATGAGAGAGAGAGAGAGGAGTATGAGAGAGAGAGAGAGAGTATGAGAGAGAGAGAGAGAGAGGAGTATGAGAGAGAGAGAGAGAGGAGTATGAGAGAGAGAGAGAGAGGAGTATGAGAGAGAGAGAGAGGAGTATGAGAGAGAGAGAGAGGAGTATGAGAGAGAGAGAGAGGAGTATGAGAGAGAGAGAGAGGAGTATGAGAGAGAGAGAGAGGAGTATGAGAGAGAGAGGAGAGAGAGAGAGAGGAGTATGAGAGAGAGAGAGAGGAGTATGAGAGAGAAGAGAGAGAGAGAGAGAGAGAGAGAGAGAGAGAGAGAGAGAGAGAGAGAGAGAGAGAGGAGAGAGAGAGAGAGAGAGAGGAGAGAGAGAGGAGAGAGAGAGGAGAGAGAGAGAGAGAGAGAGAGAGAGAGGAGAGAGAGAGAGAGAGAAAAAAAAAATTAAAATCATAGATTATAATATATATTTCTTCTATATATTGACCAGACAGGTATTTTCACACATATAAATATCTCTACATGCATGCATATATAAATATAGGTGTACAATTTCACTAAACTGCTTATTAGCAAGTCTACAAACAAAATACCAAACATAAGAGTTCAAATAGCAATGTTTAACTACAAAAACAAAAAAATATCAAAAGACTCCCATCTCATTGCCCTTCCTTATCTTACTCTGAATGGGGTTATTCTAGATAAACCAATTCATATCTTATCATTAGAAAAGCAATGCCTCATCAAAAAGCAACAAAATAATATCAAGGGATCTGAGAGACACTTCAATGAGGACTTAACCCTATGACGACGGTGCGTCGCACTTGTGTGACACAGCTAAATTCCTGATGCTGGGGCGTCATGACAGTATGACGTTTCCAATGCAATATTGGAATGGCCCGGTGTAGGGGTTTTCGCGCAGCGCGTGCCCCGTCGGGAAAGGGTTAATATCAAGGGATCTGAGAGACACTTCTCTGAGGACTTAAGCCTATCCCGCCGGGCCCAGCGATAAGTGGAAACCCCCTGCGCCGGGCCTATGCAATATTGCATCGGGAACGTCACACTGGTGCGTCGCCCCATCATCGGGCATTTAGCCATGTCACACGGGTGTGACGCACCATCATCAAAGGGTTAATATCAGATCTGAGAGACACTTCAATGAGGACTTAAGCCAAATCTGGGTTTCTTCTGCCCAACATTAAACTAATTTATTCCTTCATAATTCATAACCTTCATAATTAATCATTACTCAAAGAGCAATCTCTGAACATATTTCAGATTAGTCTGATCAAAACATCTATGGAAAAAGAAAATGTAAAAGATGAATAAATAAAATATAAATAAAACTTGCTGTACTGCTATTCTCTACTCACTAATTTGGGAAGTGGCACTTTGGAGTGTGATCACCGGCAAAACCTGCTTTGATGATACCCGAGCCCTGAAAAAGTTTAAGAGTCGGTCAATATCAAGTTTACAAACACCATTCATTAACAAATCATCAAGAAGACAATCAAGAAACAATGACAACAAATATAATAATTCTCTAATAATACATTCTAAGACAAAGACTTTTAAAGAATTAGTAATTAAAATATGAAAAATATGATCAGATCAGAAAATAGGCAAAAAATATTAACATATAAATACAATACCCCTAATAAAAAAATAAAAAAAAATCTTAATGCAATAAATACAAAATCTATCAATGAATACCATTTCAAAGAATGACATGAAAGTAGCATTAATCTCCAAACAACCAGAAGGCAGAAACACACAACCAGACAACACAGAAGAATATCCAAATCCATGAAAACTCACAGTAACTTTTCCCTTCTACACAGTAACAAAACTGGAGTACAAAAAAATTATAGTATTTACTATTCAGAAAAATATCTTAAATTTCTAAAGATAATTCATTCTGTGCCCCAATAATCCCAACCAGCAAAACTACTAAATATTTTTATAGAGATTCTTCATGAACCTGTTAACAACGGGTGACGTGTTTTTTCACCATATATGACGCAGGAGCTCTGGTCTGACGATGGGCACCATGACGTTCTCAGATTTTGGATCACTGTGTTACCTTATTGTGCTATGAGTAATGAGTGAGTGATGACAACAATTACTGTCATAATTATCATAATTGCCTAATATTAAGCAAAATGTGTTTCACCTAATATCTAAAACCTAGATGGCACCATTTTCTTCTAATACTAGCAGGAGAGAGAGCCTTGAATGGCACCCATCTACAATCTCTAGCAAGCACTAAATTTATAGAGCAATGGCACATAGCAAGTTGCCGACCTCTTGCTCTAAAGCACTGCAGATGAAGGATGTGCAAGTAGAACAAGAGGAGGAAGGTGACTCAAACCATGCCCAATGTCTACAATGTGCCCCTGTGCCAGTGGGAATGCCTTTTACTGTGGCACTCACAGTCATAAGCTAAAGTTTTTTTATGGCAGTACATAAATACGGAAAAAATAAAGTTGCTTTTTGTCCTCCCCTAAAACAGCAATACTTCTAACACACTGAGTACAAACAAAAATATGAGCTGATATAGACCCTAAACTAAAATTTAGTCAACTGCAGAATTGATAAGAGCCTGTGATATGACATATATGTCTCAAAATACAGTAAAAGACACAAAAAACAAAACACAAAAATGGCTCTAGCCCTACAATGAGTGACTAAAAGGGAGTGGGAAAAGTCAAGGTATGTTGCTGAAGCTGCCTTGCTCTAAAATAAAACCTATCCTGGAGCCTGTGTAAGCAATCTATCCCCCGTCTGCAGTAGGTTAATAATCCATCCGTATTTCCATGTTTTCTTCACACTGTATTCTTGGTAAAATATTCCTCCATTACCTTTAATACCACGTACATATTGGACTGTTATACCCAGCTTGGAAAGGTGGCTGGCCCAGAGAGACTTCTATCTATTTTCCGTACTTCTGTCTCCTTTCAAAAGAATATCTGGCCAATCCTCCGAGTTCATTGTGAACCCCGACATCCTATTTTGGGAAACTCATAGTCAGAAGGTTATGCAAATAAAAACGGGTTGTAACTCGTTAAAAAATTGGTATGTTCAACCAAATATCAACCACGATTTGTTTAAATATTCTTTAAAAGCCAATCATGAATCCAATCAAACAGTTCATTCATGGCTTTCTGTCTTGAAATCATTTTATTTTATCTTTTTTTTTTTTTTTTTTTTTTTTTTAACCACAGCCCTTTCAATGGACAACAAACACTGCTTCTTTATCAGATTTAAGATTTCAATCACAGATTGCAACATATTTCCAGTGAATCTGGACATGATCGAATTACAAAAAAATAGAAAAGAAAAGAAGATTTTGAAAGCTATTACAGTATTACCTGAAGGGTTACTATAATACATCAAGTAATACTTTAATAATCAACCACATATAATATTACATATTACAGTTATTATAGTAATGGTCTAGAGCCTGCCTAGACACGCCACTGCAGGATTTGCGGGTGACATTCCTGTTGTTTATGAATACTTATCCAAACTGAAGTGTGTGAGCTAGTGTGACTGGTAGTACATAATATGTGAAGAAAATAAATTGTTGATTGTAGAAAGTCCAGTGTGATACCCCTTTAACCTGAATCAAACTTAACCTAAGCCCTACCTAATCCTATTATAAACCAAACTAGAAAAGAAAGGAATTTTTGCCGTCTATCCTAGTTTCACAAGAAGAAGTAAGTGTTCTGCAGTATTCTTGCAGTTTCATGAAATGACAATAAGTTTTTAGATCATAACATATTCTCAAGTGTATACTAAAAGAAAATAATAACTTTTAGTCCTTTTATATGACCAATCATAATAATAATAGTTATAATAAAAATATGTGATAGCTATGGCATGTATAAACATACTTGTGATACTTATTAAAGAAATGTACTATAATATGACATTTGATGCAATAATGTACAGGGACATTCAACGTCATTGAGTATGCTAGTTCCACACCTATTGCCAACAGTGTTTTTAAGGCTCAGGTCAGACAGACCACCTGTTGACCCTCAACACATTTTCTTTTTCCCTATTTACTGTCCTCAGTTCCAAGGTCATACCTGAAGGTCATAGTAATAGATTTGGATGGCCTACCTCTAGTGACCTTATTGGCAACTCACCAGCGACCTGAGATGCAACAATTTTGCATACATACTATGATTGAGAGGACAAGACACACAGTCATAGCCTCAGGAATAGAGAGAATTAGAAAGGAAGACAGAGTAATGTATCCCTCAGTGTTGTTGTATTGTCTGAGTGTTGTGGTGATGATTACTTTGTATATATTGTGACTGTCTATCTTGAATTATCTTTGAGCTTTAATAAATCATCATTAATGTAGATAACTTCTCTTGCCTCATATTCCTTCTTTATGTGATGTTTTTATATATATACAAATACAATCATAAAAATATTCTAATAAAGTTAAAATGTCAATAGTGATAATAAAATAAATAATAATAATAATAACAAAATTAATGATGATAACAATAATAACAGCAATGATGATAACAATGATAAAGTCCATCTACAGTAAACAGTATAAAGAATTGGTGAAGGAATTCCAAGACATTTTTCTTCTGTGATTTACAAACCCATTTACTCCTTTAAGAGAAATCTGCTTTCCGAATTAATTTCTGTGTGACTGGTAGTTTTTGATAAATATTTTATTAATATCACCCAGAAAATAATAGCAGTGATAATAGCATAGCATACTTATAATATCAATAATAATCACAAAGAAGATAACAATAAAAACAATAACATTATAATAAGAGGAGTCTCATATGACATGACAAGCCCATGAAATAGGGATACATTCTGCAATGCTTATTGCTTTTTCCGACAACTAACTTCACGGAGTGTCATCAATCTTCTCGGGATCAAAGTACATGTGATCCCCAAGGCTAAGACAAGCAAAGCTCCTCCCTATATGATATGGCAGGATAGAATTTAGTCAGGTAAGAGGTAAGAGGTAAGCCCCATTGTTCTTATTCAATCTATAAACTATATATATATATATATATATATATATATATATATATATATATATATATATATATATATGTCAAAGTCTCACTTTGCAACTGATTTGTCGGAGAATGTTTTTGAATTAATTTTTCCATCATTTCCATGCCTCTTTCATTTTCTACTATTTGTATGACTGAAATTGTAATTGTAGAAATCAAAGCAATAGCAGTATTCACAATAGTTATCCAGATTGAACCCTGCACAAACAGAGAAAACTATGTAATGGTCATACAACAACACTGTTGGTTATTAAAAATCAAGTCTGCGGACTTATGCATCATGGCATGTTATAGGTTCAGTCATTCGAGTTATGGAAATGGTAACACACGCCTCCAACGAGTATATTCTGTCAAAGAAAGAGCTTGTCGACCTCCTTGGTAATTTGTTATTAAATAAGGAAGCACAGATGGCTTTTTCTTGATAGAATGCAAGTGGTGAATTTTTGTTGGCCTTTGTCGGAGCACACAGTGGACACGGCATCACTTAATGTGGTTCTATTTGGGATAATTATTATCAAAATAATGTAAGTGTTATAAGGATAGTAAAACCATTTACACTGGCAATGATGATAATAGCAATAACAACAATATAAAATAAAGTGACAACCTAACTGTACTATACAATAAAATTAAACGGATACAGATTGGCAGCCAATCAGACAATTTCCCCAAAGATGTTTTGAATATAACCAATGTTTTGATTATAAAAAAAAAACTTAAATCAATCAATTTAGCTCTCAACACTTACTAAACAGCTGTTACATCGTTGAAAAAGCATGATAATGAAAAAGGAAAACAACAAAAGAATTCACCTGGAGTACCTTCCGACTTGGTAAACACCAAAAACATTGGGCCAAATTATTTTAAAAATTCGCCTTATGGACTCCACAATTCTTAACATAAAGGACCCACAACCCCAAAACAAAATCTATAATAGGCTCATCCCAAGGAAACGAGAAAGGACCTTTATTTACGCACAGGACCAATAATAAATGCGTTCCATATGAGATCATCTGTGTTCCTCAACCTCCCGAAATCCCTCACAACCTCACAGGCCCAGAGATCGATAACCCTCCTGGGAAAACCTTAAATTCCCTCCAACCCAAACCCAAAAGGGGCACATAGACGCTCAAAGGAGACGTAATAAGCCAAACAATTATGAACAACATCAGAGGCAGGATGAGTCATCGAGCAGAAGAGATCATTTGACAGGCGCGCCCCGGCCCACCCCCCTCATCTCATCATCCATTTCTCCTCATTCCAGCCCATTCCACTTCCTCCCGAATCCCTCCACCCCTTGCACTCACATTGTCAATGACGACCGGTTGATTCACAATGACTTCGAAGGGCTCCATCGTGAATGAAATGTGTGGTTAGGGGGTCTCAGGGACTGTGCACGAGTTAGCGCTTCTCGCCCGTCATCCAGTAATGCAGAACTGAATGGAGGAACCGAGATGGCGGTGGCGGCGGCCGAGGCGGGAGCTTTGGATGGGCGCGGGCGGCGGGGCTCGGCGAGGGCGCCTTCGGGACTGCTGGGCACTGTTTGCAATGGGCCTGAGACTCTTGGGAGACTGTTAGACGCTCTCTAGATATGACTAAAAACTCTAGTAAGGCTGCTGTGCTCTCTTTGGGACGACCCGAAGGAGATGAAGACTGGTGGACAATCTGTAGGATAGAGAAAAAAAATGCTATATTGAACGTTTTTAGGGTGGACAAGATATTCGTCCATATTTTTTGGGGGAGTGGGCTGTAACAAACTGTAAAAGATGTCCTTTTTTTGGGAGGGGAGGGGGGCTTTAAAAGAAAAGAATTCGTTCTGTATTGAGGTGGTCAGTGAGAACAGAAGGGTGGGTTACTGTGTTTTTTATTTGTCCAGTTATATTTGAGAATTTTTTTCTTTTGGTTAAGTGATTTGTAGGGGAAATGTTGGTATTGTATAACACATAA
>BOPN01001494.1:30000-32500 GCA_017312705.2 Penaeus japonicus
ATGAACGCTTTAAGGAAAAGACTATACGTCGCGTTACTGCAACATGTGTAGAACTTAGTATTTGTGGGAACTTTGTAATAATTGGCTATGATTCTGGTCATTTAGATAAATATAATATACAGTCTGGAATTTACAGAGGTTCTTTTGGTACACCTGTTGCTCATGAAGATGGAATAAGAGATGTTGTAGCAGATGGACTAAATAAGTTTGTGGTATCTGGAGGTGAAGATGGAGAGTTAAAGTGGTGGAGGTTAAGTACCTGTCAAGAAATCCATAAGCTAGCATTAGAAGAATGCTTAACCAAAATGGTGTTGCAACGAGATTCTGGACTCTTAGCAACTATCTTAGAAGACTGGAGTATACACATTGTTGATATTGACACTCAGACTGTAGTTCGTAAGTTATATGGACACCGGAACCAAGTGACAGATGTCACATTCAGTCATGATTCAAGATGGCTGATTAGTTCATCACTAGATAAGACTGTGAGGACATGGGACATTCCATCAAGTGCTTGTGTGGACTCTTTTTCAGTGCCAATTCCACCAACTTCTTTGACCATGTCTCCTACTGGTGACTTCTTAGCTACCATCCATGCAGATCAACTTGGAGTTTATCTTTGGTCAAACCAGGGATGTTACCACCACTTGTCTCTTCGTCCACTTCCGCAAGATTTTGAGGCTCATATGGTGGGCTTACCGTCAACAGCTGCAGATGCATCTCAGTTACCACCTAAGGAAGGGGAAGAGTTAGAAGAGCTGACCACCGTAGAAGAAATAGAAGATGAAGAGTATAAGAGTCCTGAACAAATTTCTGAAGAACTTGTAACACTGGCATTACTGCCCACATCAAGATGGTTGAATTTATTACATTTGGATATCATCAAGAAGAAAAATAAGCCTACAGAAGTAAAAATTCCAAAGGCTGCACCTTTCTTTTTGCCGACTGTTCCAGGACTTGAGTTGAAATTTGCAACAGAGGAGAAGACAGAAAGTAATAATACGAAGGTGAAGGTTGCCAAGTCATTTGAAGTGTTAACAGACTTTGGGAAAAAGTTGAAAGCAGCAGAGTTTCTAGAATCTCTTAAAATGTTGATAGAAATGGGACCATCGGGAATAGAAGTAGAGATTCGCAGCCTTGATCCAGACATTGGTGGATCAGAAGATCTCCTTGTCAAGTTTCTGGAGATGATCAAGTTTGCATTGGATAGAAATATGTACTTTGAAGCTGCCCAAGGATATTTGAGTTTGTTTTTGAAACTTCATGCAGAATATGTCATGAGTAATGGAAATGTCCGTGAGATTTGTGAAACTTTAGCAGGTGTACAAGGAAAAGCTTGGCATAATGTCTGCGAGGAAATTGACCAAACTCTTTCTCTTGTTTCATATTTCAAGAATGCAGCATTGATTAACTTCTAATGACAAATGCAAAGTAATTTCTGATAGTGTTTTGTAAACATAAGAATTATGTTGATCATTGTTAAAGAACTTAATTGTGAATGTTGTAAAATTGATTCCCATATGATGTGATTTGTAGTTGAGTTACTTAGTAAAAAGTATTGTTATCAGTTCTATGTTTAAATCATATCCTTTAGTGTATTTAGGAAAAAAGTAATGTCATTTGTGGAAAATTAGAGTATATGATAATCAGAATTTTATTTGATGTAATCATATTAATTCATAGACATAGAGAAATAAAGTTACGCCACTGAAACTACCAAGGGTAATATATAAATTATATATAAATTAACAATGTATATCTTAGGTGTATTCTATTGTATCTGCATTCAATTTAACATCTAATAATTTATTAAATATGAATATTACCTTCTATTCTAACAAAAGTAAAAAGAAGCTCAGTATTAATCCTCAAATGATTCTAAGAATGTACAAATAATATCTTTTAGAAATATGCATGAAATGAAGCATGCGGAAATAACAAAAAATACTTGAAATAAGTCAATTTATTGAGTTGTAAGATATTGTGAGCAAGCTGCTATAACTCGTATATAAATACTTTATGATATCATATTTATACTCAGGTTATGAATGATTTAGACCAGTGTTTTAAATCAAAATGAAACCAGATTTATACACAACATTGATATTATTAAATGTTTAAATATACACTAGCAGTGGCTTTCACAGCATCATTTTTTCTCATAATAAAAGCTATGTTCTATCCAAATCTATTTGAACCTTGCTAATCTGTGAAGGATTTCTTGCAATCTAAAGTCCATTGACACTAGTGCAGTGTCAATTGATTACCACAGCCTGCTTACTTCATTTCCATTAAAGGCCAATGACCTCCACCATTAATTTCAGGCAAAATAGAACTTGGAATAGTTTTTTATTTGAAGGTAAATAGCTAGGGAATGCGCCCGGCTCTATCATGCCAGAAAACGAGGAATGCAATAATTGTCATGAGGCTGGTGTGGATGTGTATGTGTCTTCTAGTATTTACCTCTAGATATAACTTTCAATGAAAAAATAATTGATCT
>BOPN01001494.1:50000-55000 GCA_017312705.2 Penaeus japonicus
ATACTGTTGTTGTATCACTGCCGATTTTCCCCCACATTTCCCTATAATTACCATGGCAGTCACTTTAATATCGCACAATATTATACTGCCTGCCTCAATAACAACCAAATCAAAGTTGGAACCTGAATAACTGTTTCCTTTCTTACGCCAACAATTCGCTACCCCATACCCCCATAACCTACCCTGCCCTACCCTGCCCTACCCTACCCTACCCTACCCTACCCTACCCTACCCTACCCTACCCTACCTACCCAACCCCAAGGCAATATCCTAACGCCGGTTTAATATAAATAAATGTGATCATTTGCATAAACCGAGTTTCTCGTTAGGAACTTGGGTTTTATATTTCATAGTACTCGAACTGTTGTGGGATTTAATTAGAAAGGCGCTGGTCTTGTATGCTAAGGTGTCGCGGGAAATTAGCTTTCGTTATATAAGATGGAAATTGCTTTTAATAAAGCGGGTATATGGATGGACATACATACATACAAATGAATAAATCTGTAAATATATATATTCATACATACATATATATATACATATTTATATATATACACATACATATGAATATACATTCATATACATACACACACACATATATATACATATATATTCATATATATATATATTTATACACACACTCACACACTCACACACACACACACACACACACACACACACACACACACACACACACACACACACACACACACACACACACACACACACACACAATATATATATATATATATATATATATATATATTTCGTGTTCGTATCTTAATCCAGCAGCCAAACATTAGTCGCCGAAGCAGAATTCGAATCAGCCATTCGTCTGATCTCATAAGCAACAAAGTGCCACAGACAGCGCTATGCATTTCCTTTCATCTCCCGATCACTGAAATGACTCAAAGACGATCACGGAGGAAGGAGTCCTGCATGTATTATCTATAATGTCATATCCTTAATCGAGGAATCCTAGGAAGATCACGAATAGATAGATTATAGTGATAGTAATGATGACAATGATGATGATATTAACAATAATGAGGATGATAGTGACAATAATGATAAGAGTAATAATAATGATATTAATAACAATAGCAATAATAATGATAGTAACTATGATAACAATGATAAAAATGAAGTTGATAATGATAATGATGATAATGATAATAACAATAATGATAACTGATAAAAATGATAATCATCATAATGATGATAATAATAATGATAATGATAATATTAAGAATGATAATGATAATCATCATTATGCTAATAACAATGATAATAATGATGATAATAATAACATAATCATAATACCAACGATGATAACAATAACAACAACAATTCAAGTAACAATGATAACGATACCATAACTAAAACTTCCAATAAACAATAACACTCCAGATCAGTATAAACAGATAGAATTAAAATCAAACCAAAGTATCCGAATCCCAAGAAAGGATTCGAAACAAAGCATGAAACTCGATCATAACACTGCATCGAAAAGAGCAGTTGCGATCGCATTGCTTTGGTATCAGGTTCGAGACTGCTTTCATTCCAGGCAATGTTCCAGAGGTCTGGAATGAGAAACTTGAAAAGAAGATTATATAGCTGTGAGATGTGTAGTCTGGAGGCGATTGTGTCTCGGTGTACGTGAAGGGTCGGATGAGGCAAGATCCGTGCTTTTCTTTCTTTCTCTTTTTCTCTGTCTGTCTATTTGTCTGTCTATCTATCTCTTTCTCTTTCTGTTTCTTTCTTTCTTTCTATCTATCTGTCTATCTACCTATCTCTCTATCTCTTTCTCTCTCTTTCTCTCTCTTTCTTTCTTTCTCTCTGTCTCTCTCTCTCTCTCTCTCTCTCTCTCTCTCTCTCTCTCTCTCTCTCTCTCTCTCTCTCTCTCTCTCTCTCTCTCTCTCTCTCTCTCTCGCATTCTCTCTTCCTCTCTCTTCCTTTTTGTGTCTCTCTCTTACTTTCTGTCCCACTCTCTTTCTCTCCCTTCCTTTCTGTTTCTCTTTTTCTCTTTTTACTTTCTGTCTCTCCCCCTCCATCCTCTCTCTCTCTCTCTCTCTCTCTCTCTCTCTCTCTCTTTCGCTCTCTCTCAACCCTTGAAACTGTAACTACTTCAGTTCCTACATAATTACTGAATTCCCCAAGGTATATTAAAACGTTCCTCATTAGATTTACACACTAATGTTTATTCAGTGCAATTATCACTCGTCAACGTTTATCTTGCTTTGGCGCTGACCAATTACTATTAATGTAGTACCGTAAGCAATATTTGGCACGTTCTGATGTTCATCACTTTCATATTACAGCGTAAGTTTCATCTCTCATATTACAGCGTATCAACTGTAATATTTGTGAGTGTAGTGCCAACAACATAAAAAAAAAGAAAACAAGACATGCATCAAAATAACATTGCAGCAAAAAAACGTCGCATATCTCCCCACGTCATCAGGCTAATGCTTCCTTCATAAACCCACAGCACCGCTTCACACACGCTTCATGGGGTCCCATCATAAATTCCCCATGTGGAGGTCGGCGTTATCCCTCTCAGGGGTCCCTTCATCTGGTGCTTCCCATCGTCCCTGGACCCCCGAGGGTGAAGGGATCAACTCCCCCTTGCCTCGCACTGCGCCGTGTCCGAGTCCATGAATATCAATCGCTGCTTTTGGAGGGAGACGAGGTGGAAGCCGTGGCCTGTCGCTGGATCCGTGTAATCGGACGAGGACTGTGGTCATGGGTAGGGGATAGGGTGGAGGGTGGGGGGTGTTTATGGGTATGGGTGGGGGTGGGATGGAGGTAGATCTGCTTGTAAAGATTTATACTCTGGATATATCCGGTTTGTGGAGAAGGTTACTCCTCTCTATAGCAAGATGGCGAAATAGTATGTCTCATCTGCAAGAGGGCTTCCATCGTCCCAACATTGATTGTTTTAGTGCACAGTGGAATCTGCTGTCTGTGTCTGATGATGCTCCATGACTCTATAACGGAGATGTATTATACATTGGACTCCCATGTATAATTCCACTGGCATGGGCGAGTAGTAATCTTCTCTCTCGGCATCTGCCTCTCATTTATATTCGTCTCTATTCTCTTTATCCCCTATGAACTGTCCTCCCTTCTGTGTGGCTGTGCTCATGTAAGTCTGTCGGTTTATCTATCCATTTGCTTGTCTGCCTGTCTGTTCTGTTTGTCTTTGTTTGTATCTGCCTCTGTCTCTGTCTATTCTGTTTGTCTTTGTCTGTCTCTGTCTCTGCCTCTGTCTCTGTCTCTGTCTGTGTCTGTCTATCTGTTTTGTTTGTCTTTGTCTGTCTCTGTTTCTCTATCTGTCCTCTTTGTCTTTGTCTGTCTGTCTATCTGTCTGCTTGTCTATTCTATTTGTCTTTGTCTGTCTGTTCTGGTTGTGTCTGTCTGTCTGTCTATTTACTTCTCTATTTTTCTCCCTCTCTCCCTCACTCTCTCCGTCTCTCTCTCTCTCTCTCTCTCTCTCTCTCTCTCTCTCCGACTCTCTCCCTCCCTCCCTCCCTCCCTCCCTTCCCCCCCCTCTCTTTCTGTCTCATTATATCTAAATATCGTCGGATTGTTCTACCTCAGCCAGTCTGTCTATCCCTCTGTTTTATATTCTGCCCGAATTCCAGACCGCAACATCAGAATAAACAAAACCTGAAACGCAGGCGATGCGAACCAATGAAAAAAAAGTTTAGCAGCAGACAAAAAAAAAAAAAAAAAAAAAAAAAAAAAAAAGATTTTCCAGGAACTGTTCGAACTCAGAGGCCCTGTCTCAGATTCCCCTCACTCTCCCCTCCCGGTCATTCTCTTTTCCCTCACTCTAAACATTACTTTTTTTTATTGCATCCTCTTTCCTTCCTCTTTCTCCTCCACGTTATGAAGAGGTACCATGCAGTTCCTGTGTGTCTCATCCCAGTCGACGTGTATGCAGATGAGAGGGTAACCCCGTTAGAAAGGCCAAGGGTGTGAGGTATGGCCGCCTAATGAAATGGCCAGTTCTTTTAATTGTATTTTCTCTCCGTCTCTCTTTGTCTGTTGCTCTCCCTGTCTGTGGGACTCTTGCGCGCTTAGGTTATATTTAAGGAGAGAAAGAGGAGGAGAGAGAAAAGGAGAGAAAGAGGGAGAGAAAGAGAGAAAGTAGGCGGGATAGAGAGATAAAGTGGTAGAGAAAGAGAGAACGTAAGAGACAGAGATGTAAATAAGGATGAATAGATAGAAAGAAAGGGAGAGAGAGAAGTAGATGGATGTGTATATATATATATATATATATATATATATATATATATATATATATATATATATATAATATATATATATATGTATATATATGTATATATATGTACATATATATATGTATATATATATGTATATATATATGTGCACACATACACACACACACACACAGTGAAAGAGAGAGAGAGAGAGAGAGAGAGAGAGAAAGAGAGAGAGAGAGATCCCGGTCACTCCTCTCCTCTCCAGCTCACATACTGTAAGTTGTCATGCACATCAATATTCACGTAATTTCCTTGTGCGTCACAGCTTATGCAATAAAACCCCGCTTCGTAGATTTAGCTGTCCCATTTTCCCTATTATTTTCCCGTCGTTAGTGCAGTAAAGGAGAAACGTGTAGGCCTAACAACGGCATTACGTCATTGCCAGTTCAGTGTAGATGTCGATACTAGTTCTAGAAATCGAGGTTGGTAGTGGTCTCACTTTTTAAACATTTGTCGATTGATGTGAATTGAACACGGTTGCAATTGCTATCTTTTGCATTCAGAGGATGCCACTTTCTTGCATTGGATTCATAAATTTGCATGTCAGTGCTAGATAACTTGAATACCGTGAATGTTCCAAAGAAATGCAAAAACTATGTATAGATATGTAAATGTAGACTAATTAAATAAGAAAATATTCGGGAAAAAAAGTTTCTGAAGTCTACATCCGAGCGAGGAGGGAATTAATCAAACTTTTGAAACAGTGAA
>BOPN01001494.1:62500-67500 GCA_017312705.2 Penaeus japonicus
ATAATGCTTTTCTGTTGTCATTTCATACTTTTGTGAATGACTCGTTTTTCCATGAAATCCGTAAACAAAAGAATGTTCTCTACACTTGGGTAATATACGATACAAAAATAACATGGTTTGCGTGAACGATAACCACAGGGAAATATTTCCATTGTTACTAAGGAAAAAAGTGAGAAGAGCAAACTATAATGGTTGAAAATTTATTCCAGCGCCTGCTCTTTTGACAAAATGTTTCCATGGGCCCATACATAGCGAAGGATGATTATACATGCTTGCATGTTAAACGTTTCTGCTTGCTAGGACTTGCATTTAAGTTACAGGAGAAGATATGCAATGAATTTTCAACAAAAATGATCATACATGAGGGTGCATCTGCATGCGTGTGTTTGCTCATAAAAATCTTTTTTCTTGCGGGTCACTACCAGCAGCTTGTCCTCCGCGGCGCCTCTGCCATTACATGACACAATATTATATTCCTAAAACCAGAGAACTTCAGGTCAGGCAATGTTGCAATCACCACGAAAAATGTCTTCGGGAGATTGTCAGTGTTGCATGGCAAATATCTGTGTGATTGGAAACCTCACGGCCCTTGCAATATTGCAGGCTGATGGAAAGTTTTCAGACTTGGTCGAGGGGCGCCGTGAGGGAAGGTGAATTCCCGTCGACCTGGAAACGGATGCGAAAGCTCTGTCAACAAGGGCGCTCTTTGCAAAGTTAGTGTAATAAATAAGCCAGGCGATTTAGCGTTTTAAGGATCACTAAATCGCGCGATTATTCACATTGTTTCAATACGATTGACATAGACTGATGCTGGTTAGGTTATTCTCATTGGAATTCAGTCTTCTGTTAATTTTCCTAGATTTATTGTGATAATGATTATGGTAATGTTTATAGTAATGGTAATGATGTCCTCAGTAAAGGAATTACAAAATTGATGCTATTGATAACTGTTGTAGTCATGAGGACAATGTAGAACAAAATATTAGAATAGATAATACTCAACCCAGCAATACAGAGAGAAAAAAGAGAAGAGGTAGATATAGATAGATAGATAGATAAATAGACAGAGAGGGAGAGAGACAGAGACAGGGCGAGAGAGCGAGAGAGAGAGCAAAAGCAAGAGCGAGAGCGAGGGCGAGAGAGAGAGAGAGAGAGAGAGAGAGAGAGAGAGAGATGAATAAACCAAAAGAAAGTAAGAACAAAGTTGTAAATGACTTAGCACATAGAAACATCCCGTAAGCTGCTGGGAAATCAGGGTAGGTGAACGCATCCTTCCCTCCCCCCTTCTCCCCTCCACCCCGTCCCCTCCCCCTCATCCTCTTCCATCTACCTTTTTACCTTCCTCTCCTCCCCCTCACCCTCCTCCCTTTCCCTCTCTACCTCCTTCCCTCACCCTCCTCCATCTACCCTCTCCTCTCTCTCTACCTCCTTCCTTCCTCTCCTTCCCCATCCCCCTCTCCTCCCTCTCCTTCTCTACCCCCTTCCCTCCCTGTTTTCCCACATCCTTCTTCCCCGCCCCTCTCCTTCCTCCCCCTTTCTACCTCCTTACCCCTACCCCGTCCTCGAGGGAGACGAAGGATCGGGAAGGGACTGATAGCCCAGCCAAATCCAGAGGGAGAAGAAGAATGAGAAGGAGAAGGAGAAGGAGAGGGAGAGATAGAGGGAGGGGGAGGGGGAGGGGGAGAGGGAGAGGGAGAGGGAGAAGGAGAGGGCGAAGGAGAGAGAGAGATAGAGGGAGGGGGAGAGGGAGAAGGAGAGGGAGAGGGAGAGATAGAGGGATGGGGAGAGGGAGATAGAGAAGGAGAAGGAGAAGGAGAGGGAGATGGAGGGTATAAAATGAAAAAAGAAAGAAAAGGTGGAGGAACCATGCGAACCTCCCCCCCCTCTCTCTCTCTTCCTCTCTCCTTCCCACCCCCCCTGTCTCTCTCTCTCTTTCTCTCCCCTCTCTCCTTCCCTCTCCCCCTCTCTCTCTCCCTTCCTCTCCCCCTCCATCTCCCCCCCTCCCTCTTTCTCCCCATCCTCTCCCTCTCCTTCTCTCTTCTCATACTTCTCTCCTCAATTACATTTTTCATTTTCCTCGTTCGAAAAGACTTGCAGTGCTTAAACGCCCGAAGTCCACTTAGGAGATGAGGGACATGGCGTTCAGTGTTACTTACTGAGCGAGAGCTGTATGACAGATTCAAAGTTGAAATATCCGCAATCAGTTGGCACAATGCGAATAGCACTTATTTATATGTATGTGTGTCTATCTTTTTATATTTATATCTTTATCCATATCTGCATATCTATCTATCTACCTATTTATCTATATACTTGTATATCTATTTATATCCATATATATTTATATCTCTATCTATCTATCCATCTAGCTATCTGTATTTATTTATCTATATCTGTCTTTCTATATAACTGTCTATCATTGTATCTTTATCTATCGATCCACCTATCTATCTGTCTACCTATCTATCTATTTATCTATTCATCTATTCTTCATTCTCTCTCTCTCTCTCTCTCTCTCTCTCTCTCTCTCTCTCTCTCTCTCTCTCTCTCTCTCTCTCTCTATATATATATATATATATATATATATATATATATATATATATATATATGTATATATATATACACACCCACACACCTACACACCCACCCACCCACACACACCCACACCTACACACCCACACACCCACACCCACACCCACACCCACACACACACACACACACACACACACACACACACACACATATATATATATATATATATAATTCATTTAGCTATATATATATATATATATATATATATATATATATATATATATATATATATATATATATATATATATATCATACACACATGTACGTTTTATAGATAAGATCTAATTGAGATTATAAAACGTTAAATGAAATCAATTACGAAGAGATGTCTGGGACGTGATACATCCACTCGGTGATTGACAAGACGGTTCTCACTCCACAGATTAGTCCTGACACGACCGCCCTAGGCCTTGATGGACGAGCGGTCAGGCGTGCGCCCTCGTATGGGAGCTCTCTCTTCCTCTTTCTCTCTCTTTCTTTATCTCTCTCTCTCTTCCTCCCTTTCTCTTTCTCTTTCTCGTTCTTGTTCTCGTTCTCGTTCTCGCTCTCGCTCTCGCTCTCTCTCTCTCTCTCTCTCTCTCTCTCTCTCTCTCTCTCTCTCTCTCTCTCTCTATCTATCTATCTATCTATCTCTCACAGCCCCTATCCCTCCCTCCGTCCCCCCTCTCTCTGCGAAATATATGCAATTTAAGATTAATTGTATCAATCATGTTCTCCCTGCATGAGACCCTGATTCGCCATAACTCTCCACCGCCACAGGAGACCCCGAAGGAACTCCTGCTCCTTTCAGCTGCATAACCACACGCTATCCTCCCCTCATAAAGTATGTCTTCATCCCTAAAGCTAATCCTTGAATTAGGAGCGCCTCTGTGTCTTGATTTATGTCTGTGAGTCGCAAGGTCACCCTCGAAGAGAGAGAGAGAGAGAGAGAGAGAGAGAGAGAGAGAGAGAGAGAGAGAGAGAGAGAGAGAGAGAGAGAGAGAGAGAGAGAGAGAGAGAGAGAGAGAGAGAGAGAGAGAGAGAGAGAGAGAGAGAGAGAGAGAGAGAGAGAGAGAGAGAGAGAGAGAGAGAGAGAGAGAGAGAGTGGGAGAGAGAGAAATAAAGAAAAAATGAAAGAAAGATAGAAATAGATCAGTGTCCCGAACGGGAAGAATATAAATAAGAGAGAGTGACTGATAAAAAAAAAAACGTGATTCATTCTACGGCGCAAAGATTAATCAACGGACCGAAGGGGAGAGTCATGGTACTCTCACTTTCGTCTTATGCCCCACACGAGCCTACTCGCCCGTCCCGTATCCGTCCCGTATCCGTCCCGTACCCGTCCCGTGCCCGTAGTTAGGCCCGTGTCGTTGTGAAAATCCAAGATCGTGTCGGCCCATAAGCTGCGATGCTCCATCATCGGGTCCGGGTACCCCTGAATGCGCAGCCGTGTCCTCATGTTGCAGAACGTAGATTACGTGATGCGCCTTTGCAACGATGAACTCGTCTTTGGAAGTTCGACGCGGGGATTATCTATGTCTATTTGGATAAAAGTTACTGCTTTATATGAGTCGAAGCATTCAAAGACCCTGTCTTTTTTTAAGGACATATTTATTAAAGAAAAATAAAAATGAATACAAGTCACAGAACATATGGCTCATGCTAAACGCGATATTAAAAAGGCATCAATATATGCGGTTAGTGAACTTACATTGCATAAACTCTGGCTGTTTGTCTAACCATCTATATATGCGATTTATCCATTTTGATTTCAGATAAGTGATTTCACCCCCTCCCCCCCTCTCCCACTCAAAAGTTCAGTCTATTCACGAAGTCTCAGTGCCATATATCATCACTGTAAAAGTTCCGTTTGTTTACGAATCTTCAGTGTTTTTTTTTTTTTTTTTTTTTTTTTGTGGGGTCGAGCAGCAGGACCCGGTGATTCTCGAAGGTTCCTCTGCGTGCCATGCCTCATCAGGCACTCGGGAGATTTGCAATAATGAGTTTTGTTAGCGCTATTCACGGGGACACAAGAGTTTGAACAGATTAAGAGAGGCGGAGATGTCGTGCTCATTAACATATTCGGCGATGGCTGGGCTTGAGGGCAGGGGCGGGCAAAGGGAAGGGCGGGCGAGGGGAGGGGCGGGCGAGGGGACGTGTGCAGTCATGTCGAAGTCGACTTAGCTTCCTCTTCACCTCGGTCGATCGCAGTACTGCCTTTGCCCGAGTCACGATTCTTTCATGACGAGGTTGAATCTTTCTGAAGGTGCTGGCGCGCGTCAGTCACTGGCGGCCGCGGTCCGAGTGAATTGTCATGGAGCTGGATAACGTCAGCTTACCAGGACAAACAGCTAATTCATCCTGCGAATCATCCTGCTAGCCACGCCGGGTGATTAAAGAGCTTATTACCTTGGCGATTAAAGAGCTTA
>BOPN01001494.1:92500-95000 GCA_017312705.2 Penaeus japonicus
TAGACGCATTTGAATACATGTATTATATACACTTATATATGTAGATGGATATATAGAGATAGATATAGATAGAGATAGATATAGAATATATATATATATATATATATATATATATATATATATATATATATATATATATATACAAATATATACATACATATATATATATATACATACATATATATATATATATATATATATATATATATATATATATATATATATATGTATATATATATATATATATATATATATATATATATATATATATATATATATATATATATATATATATATATATATAGAGAGAGAGAGAGAGAGAGAGAGAGAGAGAGAGAGAGGTGTCCTATTATGTTGAAACTAATAACCCATACAAAATAGGTATGTTATGCCAGACGCAGGGTTTATACAAAATAGGTTTATTTCATAACGCAGATAACCTACGTTATGGTACACAAGATATAATACACACTACAGCACAATGATCACAGTAATAAAACACTATAACAAAATGTATGAACAGCCAGATAAATCAGGGGTCAGTGGCAGCACAATCGATCCCGGTCTGTCTGTATGTTCCCGATATCCCAGTATCCCGGTTATATGAAAGGACTTCCCATCGGCATTGTCAGTAGTGGTTACGCGGAAACGTAGCCTGGAATGTGAGGGCGTGGCAGTCAAAGGTATTCAGAGGGTCATCACAATTGGGAGATGACTACGTGAGCATTACCTGTCCGTCAAAGTTGACCTGATCTGGCTTAAGACAGGCATATAGGAGGCATCATTAGTAGAATGTGTAATCATGTAACATTTGTATATTGATATATTTGATATTATACATAAAAAACACTATATAATCCTGGAGAGAGAGAGAGAGAGAGAGAGAGAGAGAGAGAGAGAGAGAGAGAGAGAGAGAGAGAGAGAGAGACAGAGACAGAGACAGAGACAGAGAAAGAGAGAGAGAGAGAGAGAGAGGGGGGGGGAAGAGAGAGTGAGAGAGAGAGAGAGAGAGAGAGAGAGAGAGAGAGAGAGAGAGAGAGAGAGAGAGAGAGAGAGAGAGAGAGAGAGAGAGAGAGAGAGAGAGAGAGAGAGAGAGAGAGAGATAGAAGAGAGAGAAGAGACAAAAAGACAGATAAACAGAAAGACAAAAGACAAGAAGACAGAGACAGAGACAGACACAAACACAGCGACAAAGAGACAGAGAAACGAAACAAAAAGACATGGAGACGGAGAACCAGAGAACCAGAGAGATAGGAAGGCAGACAGAGTAAGAGTAGAAAAAATAATTTTTAATTTACCAAGTGTTATGTTTTTTTCAACAATCTGTCCATCACGAGATGAGATGCGTTTTTCCTCCACATACCTGTCAGTGCATGACGAGTACCTTTCATCAGGCACTATAGACACATGCACATAAACAAAATGAACATAGATAAGTCGAAAGATAAATATATAGAGAAAGAGTGAAGAAGAAAGAGCCAAAGAGGGTGGAGGGGTAAATGGGAATAAAGGAAGAGATGGAAAAAGAGAAGAAGAAGAAGAAGAAGAGAGAAGAAGAAGAAGTAGAAGTAGAAGAAGAGGAAGAGGCAGAAGAAGAAGAGGAATCGAGGTAGAGGAAGAGGAAATTGAAGAAAACAAAGCAATAGATGGAAAAGGAGGATAAAGGATAAATAAGGAATAATGATAATGACAATAATGATAATCTTATTGATAATAATGATAATAAGAATAGTTATGATAATAATGATAATACGAATAGTTATGATAATAATAATGATAACAACAATAATATTAATAATAATAATGATAGTAATGATAATAATAATAATGATAATGATAACGATAATAATGATAATAATAAGATGGAGAAGACAAAGAGGAGGAATGATAATAGTTATGATAATAATGATAATAATAAGAAGAAAAAGACGAAGGTGATGATGAAGAAGAAGAAGGGGAAGCAGAAAGAAGAAGGAGGAAAGGCAGAAAACGAACGAGAAAAAGAAAAATTAGGAAGAAGAAGAACAAACAACAGCAGCACTAGTTGTAGAAGGAGAAAAAGATAAATTATGATAAGGCGAAAACAAAGAAAGAGGAAAAAGAAAGGAAAAGAAGAATTAGGATATGAATAAGGTGTGTAAAAAGAAGGGGAATAGAAAGGAGAGAAGGAAAAAGTGTAGAATAGAACAGAGGAAAAAATGAAAATGAGAAAAATAAGAATAAGAATGAAAATAAGAAGGAGAAGAAGAAGAGGAAGAAGAGGGAATGAAGAAAAATAAGAATGAAAATAAAAAGAATGAGATGAAGAAGAATGAGAATAATAATAAGAATGAGAATAATATAAGAAGGAGAAGAATGAGGATGAGAAGAAAGAGATGAAGAAGAAGATGGAGAAGAATGAGATGAAGAAGAAGGAGAAGAAGAAGAAGAAGAAGAAGAAGAAGAAGGATAAGAATGAGATGAAGAAGAAGGAGAAGAAGAAGAAAAAGAAGAAGAAGAA
>BOPN01001494.1:110000-115000 GCA_017312705.2 Penaeus japonicus
TATATATATATATATATATGCAAACACCTATACATGCACACACACACACACACACACACACACACACACACACACACACACACACATACACACACACACACACATACATATATATGTATATATATATATATATATATATATATATATATATATATATATATATATATATATATATATATATATATATATATATATATATATATATATATAATATTTTTACAAAACATTTTCATTGCCATTTTCATCCTTATCCTCCTCCTCATCATCATCGCTGGCTGATGTTACTTTTCAAAAAAATGTTATATATACATATATATGTATATGTAGTATATATATATATATATATATATATATATATATATATATATATATATATATATATATATATATATATATATGCAAACACCTATACATGCACACACACACACACACACACACACACACACACACACACACACACACACACACACACACACACACACACACACACACACACACACACACACACACACACACACACATACACACACACATATATACATACATATATATGTATATATATATATATATATATATATATATATATATATATATATATGTATATATATATATATATATATATATATATATATATATATATATATATATATATGTATATGTATATATATATATATATATATATATATATATATATATATATATATATATATATATATATATACATATATATATATATATACATATACATATATATATATATATATATATATATATATATATATATATATTGTGTGTGTGTGTGTGTGTGTGTGTGTGTGTGTGTATGTATGTATATGTATATGCAACCGTTATCAAAATCTCAGTCTGAACATGATTGGGGTTGATGTGCGTACGCATGCAAGCGAAGCGTTCAGGTAATTCTGACAGTAATGCCTAAATGTTGTAAGTAACTTTCTACTCTCTGCATTTTGAAAGCGCTGGTATAGCTAGTTACGTAAGCTCTAATGATAGTTTTAGCTTAAAAAAAATTGTTGATATCAATTTTCAGATCGGAGTGACATGTCAGCTGCAAGGAATAATGTCAGCAGCGTTTTCTAGTGCTGACACTAATACGCTTTCTGTTTGTAGTGCTGCTTTAATAGAATAAAAGCGCTGACAAGAATTTATTAGATACATCATCATGTATCACGCCGGTAAATGCAGCCGTATTTGTATTGTTTAAATGTGTGTGTTTTGTCATCCTGTCAACCTGCGCGTGTTCCTCACTCAGAAAGGAAGAGTTATTGCACCGACCCATATTATCATGACCGAATTTCCATATTGCAAGAGTTGCATTTTAATCACTTGCTCTAACAAGGTAATAGTAGTATGTTGCATGGATATTGATTTACCTTGCTATACTGTTGGTAATTTAATTTTGTTTTGACTCTTACTGGCTATAGCCGATTCGCGTGCTGGGCGATAAATTAAAGTAGGCTTGTATTTTCGCTTATGAAAAGTTTACGCATAAGTTTTAATTGATGTAGTTTGTCAGAGCATTGGTGCGGGATTATGAAATATAATATCATCAGAGCGTGAAAAACGATTAAATGCAGGGGATTGCATAGACCTACGCTCATACATGGAAGATTCTCGAGATTCAGATCCTTAAAAAAACAAGAAAGAAAAGAAAAGAAAAAAGAAAAACAAAAAACGTATCCCTGACACCGTATTGATTAGAGTCGCCGTATAGATCCGAATGCGCATAAATGACGTGGTAAATGACGTCACCTCTTACGGATCACCTATAACGGAACGGCGCTTAATGTCCGTGGATTAAACTTTAATTAAACTGGCGTATCATGCTCTTTCAACCAACGCTGATGTGTTGCTTGTACTTAGGATTTATATGTCTGTCCTATTGATTGATGTCGGGACGAATAAAAGATCCTGATGGAAGAGGTTAATATATTAACCTTTGTAACACGATCCATGCATCTTAGTGTTTTTTTTCTCTCTGCTAAAATTATACTCCTCGTGCGTGGACGCAACTAATCCGCTGTTGGAGTTATTCCACGGCAAAGACTGTCCCCAAATGCTAACCTGCAATTGATCATGTTGCGATAGTGCCATTGCAGTATCGCAACGTGGCTTTTAAGCTGAGTTTATTTAGTGAAACGCTGGATAAAACATGGTTAAAAGACCATAAACCACACTGCATCAGATGCTGTCGTATTTTTCATTTCTTTGTCGCTGTGATGCTATAGGGTTAGGACAGCAAACTGAATGTTAAATATCTGTTGTAGAAATATCACTGCAAATACCAGCTATTAAAGATCAATTCGCAAGAATGAAACCCAACCTGCCGTTGCATTCGAGCGGAGAATTGACAGCCGTGGCCTTGCAGGGGTGGCGGAATCGTCCCGGGTGGTGCTGGCCGACCACCGCGAACTGGACTCCGTCAAACCCGGGAGCTCGGTGACGCTCAGGTGTCGCGTGGACGGAGGGCCTGACCTCTACTACTCCTGGAAGAGGTAGGGTCTTCACTGCCCTTGCTTCTTTGTGTTAAAAGTAGCCTTCCATAACCTCCATCATTATCTAACTCTATTTGTATATAACTTTTATAATTAACTATTGGTTTTAAGATTGATCTATTGTTATTATGACATCTACTTATACCGAAAGAAGCACACTACACAGCAGCTTTAGCCAAAGGCCCATTAACCGTCTAACCATCCATCTCCATCCTCATTTCCCTCCTCTCCCACTCCCTGAACCTCCTTTCCTTCCCCCTCCTCCTCCCTTATCCTCCTTTCCCTCCTCTCCCACTCCCTCTTCCTCTTTTCCCTCCCCCTCCCTCTCCTCCTCCCTTCCCTCCTCTCCCACTCCCTCAACCTCCTTTCCTTCCCCCTCCCCCTCCTCCTCCCTTTTCCTCCTCCCTTCCCTCCTCTCCCTCCTCCTCCCTTATCCTCCTCCCTCCCCTCCCCATGCCTCATTATTCCTTACCCTCCTCCCCCCACTCTTCTTCCTCCAGAAACGGCGACTCCGTCTCGGGACTCGACGGCGTAACGGTCTCCCGCCGGCGTCTCACCATCGACCTCTTCGACCCCACGGTCCACAACGGCGTCTACACGTGCTCGGCCTCCATCTACAAGCCGGGGACGCCGCTGCACCACGACGGCGCTCGACCCGCTCGCCTCACCGCCACCACCACGTCCTACCCGCTGGTCCTCGCCATCAAAGGTCGGTGCGACGGAGAGGGAGAGGGAGAGGGAGAGGGAGAGGGAGAGGGAGAGAGAGAGAGAGAGAGAGAGAGAGAGAGAGAGAGAGAGAGAGAGAGAGAGAGAGAGAGAGAGAGAGAGAGAAAGATAAAGAGAGAGAGGGAGAGGAAGGGAGAGGGAGAGGAAGAGGGAGAGGGAGAGGGAGAGGGAGAGGGAGAAGGAGAGGGAGAAGGAGAGAGAGAGAGAGAGAGAGAGAGAGAGAGAGAGAGAGAGAGAGAGAGAGAGAGAGAGAGAGAGAGAGAGAGAGAGAGAGAGAGAGAGAGAGGGGGGGGGGTAGAGAGTGGAAGAGATAGAGAGTGGAAGATGGAGAGAGGAAGGGAGAAATGGAGAGAGGAAGGGAAAGATAGCGGGAGAGGGAGAGAGACAGGGAGGGAAAGTTGGAGAGGGAGAGAGAGAGAGAGTGATAGACGGAAAGAGGAAGAGAGAAAAAAAGTGGGAAAGAGAAAGAGAAAGAGAAGGAAAAAAGAAAGAGATAAATAGATAAAGAAAAAATAATGTGAGTGTTGGAGGACGAACGTGTGGGTGTATATACATCGAATGTAGCAAAAGAAAAAAAGTAAGGGGAAAAAAATAATTTCAATAGATTTAAAGAAAATTCAATACGCGAGGGAAATGCTTATCAGAAGCCGTAACACAGGCTCCTCCGTTCTTCAGATCCACGGCTGCCTTCGATAGTGGAAATCCCTGAATCCCAGGTGGTGGGTCCAGACCAAGCAGCCTTGCTCAAGTGCAGCTACGAGGACGGGACGCTGACGGAGTGGTACCTTCAGGACAGCGGGCCTTTGACTAACAACTCCAGGTCAGTTTTTTTTTAGGTAGATTGAGTAGGGCAGGTCGATCTTGTTATGTATGTATAAAGGAGTTTTTGTATAGATAGATTCATGACTGGTTAGATAGATAGATTGTTAGAGAGATTGCTAGATAGATAGATAGATAGGTAGAGAGATTGTTGGTTAGATAAATAGCGAAATAGCTGGTTGATTAGATAGATCAAGAGACAGCTGGCTAAATAGATAAATATATAGATATCATGTTACACAGATTGCAATATAGATCATAGTTTTAAGAAATAGACATTTAGACAAATGACAAAATAGGATTCAATTCCTCCATTCGGGCGGCTTGCGTGAGGCAGAATCCCGCAGCGGGAGCAGTTCCCATCCCGCCGCCGTCTTTTCATCCCGCCCTCGCCTCCGTTCCCCTTCGCTCCGTCGGCGCTGCAGTGAATATACATGCGAGGCGGGATTTCTTGGTCCCAAGTCCAATTCCCCGCTAGAGTAAATAAATTGCGGAAATTTATACAGGTTCTCCATTCTGTGATAGAATCTCATTGGGTTTCTGGTCCGCCTTGCTGCTTGATGGGGACGGCAGACGGTTTTGTCTTCGCTGAAGACACACGCACTCACACACTCACATCCATTGCACCGACACACACACACACACACACACACACACACACACACACACACACACACACACACACACACACACACACACACACACACACACACACACACACACACACACACACACACACACACACACACACACACACACACACACACACACACACACACACACACACACACACACACATATATATATATATATATATATATATATATATATATATATATATATATATATATATATATATATATACACGCAAACACATCATCAGCTTGTATTTCTGAGAGAGTTATAATCAGTAGGAGAAGAGAGAAAGAGGGAGAGGAAGAG
>BOPN01001494.1:125000-132500 GCA_017312705.2 Penaeus japonicus
CGAGGCCCTGGAGTATCTGAGCGGGAGGCGACACATCCACAAGGACATCGCCGCCAGGAACTGCCTCATCACTTCCAAGTTGCAAGTGAAGCTGGCTGCCCCGGCCCTCACCCGGGACGCCTACCAGGCCGAGTACTGCACCTACAGGAACCAGGTAAGCAGAACGTAGAAGCATAAATTCTTATAAAAGCAAAAAAGAGAGAGAGAAAAAAAAAGATAAAAGCAGCGAAAGATATAACAAGCATCCAAATCATTGTTGTCTGACTGACGCGTGTCCCGCAGGTGCTGCCGGTGAGATGGCTGGCTCCCGAAGCTCTTCTCGAGGACGATTACAGCATGAAGAGTTCGGTGTTCTCGTGGGCGTGGCTCGCGTGGGAAATTCTCACTCAGGCGACTCTTCCTTACGCTAATATCACCGATCAACAGGTGAGAGAAATACACACAGGGAAGAGGAAAGGGAATTGTATCAATATTAAAATGTATATGTAAAGTAAGGATCGAATTTTACCAGTGGTAGCACGATAAAGTTAGACTAAGTTAACCGAACCAATAGAATCCACATGTGAGTTCCCATACACGGGTTTCCCAAACAGAGGCGCCACACTAACGCATCCTTTCTTTCCCCTGCAGGTGATGGCAGGGGCCCAGAGCGGAGACCTCCAGTGCACAGTACCTACAGGGACCCCGGCTGACCTCGGGAGCCTCCTCTCCTCATGCTGGCAACATTCCCCGAAGGCCCGGCCCTCCATCCAGTCCGTGGTCGAGACGCTGAAGACCCTTTCCTGAGGTCCTGAAGGAGGGGAAGACGAAGGAGAACACGCAGACTGCCACAACATGAGATAACTTCCTTATAATGTGATCTTAGAAACTGCGGCCAAATGTCTTTATCTCACTTCTCTGCTCTACCAAGGGGACCAATCAAGGCTTGGCCACGGCGGTTAATTAACGTGAGGAATTCACGTTCTGAAGGAGGCGGAGAAGGAGGCAGGAGAAGATGTAGGTGGAACAGAAGACAGGGATTAAGAAATAGGAGGCGGAGAAGGAGGAAAAGAAAGAAGAAAGGGGAAAAAGAAGAGGAAGGGGAAACAGAGTACGAAGAGGATGATGAAAATCATAATACTAATAATAAGAGGAAGAATAAAAGGAGAAAGAACAGGAGTAAGAAAAAGACGACGATGATCAGGAAGGAGAGAGAGAGAGAGAGAGAGAGAGAGAGAGAGAGAGAGAGAGAGAGAGAGAGAGAGAGAGAGAGAGAGAGAGAGAGAGAGAGAGAGAGAGAGAGCAATATTTTAGAGGAATAGATATTCCAACATCGAACAAACAGTATCCAATTAGAAGCAAAGCAGCTGAAACTAGGAAGTAATTAACTCTTTCACAATATCGTTAGAATTTAGGAACTGGAAGAAAGAGGTTCAGAGATTTCCAGTTTGAGTGTATTTGCATATCATTGAATACCTTCGCAATGAAAGACGAAACAAAGAAAAACTAATTGAAAAACTCTATTTCCGGGATTCCGGAAAAACGGATCCCTTCTTGTTTAATCCTGCTGACAAAATCATGTTTTGATTTGTGATAATATAGACTAGCAATAGGTCATTCATGTACATATTGATTCAAAACTGCCTTCAACCCAACCGAACGTACCAGAAGCTTCTTGTGCCTCTGTCGCCAACTGTATCTTCTCTCAGCCTAAAGCATTCTTTTTGAAAAAAAAAAAAAAAAAAAAAAAAACGACGTGCTGTAAAAGAGAGACGAAAATCTATTCCTTTTAGGATTTTCTTTTTTTTTACTGAAAGGTCATTATATTTCTTTATTGTTATTTTAATCATGAGTCAAAGCAGTAATGTTTTCAGAGTAGGAAATGCTGTATACTTTCTTCACCTGCATGTGATCCCGCATTGCTCAATACTACGTGTTGTATAACTCGGTGATACATACTGTTTATCAGTTAAGAAAAGGGAGAAAAAATCGAAAATTAAAAAAAATGATGTGAAACCATTGTCCTTCACAAAATTCTCATACCAAACGTGTGACTTTGATTAATTTCTTAAGCAAATTAGGCTTTGCTTCTGCGCGTTTCTTCCCTGCTAAATTATTTTTGACATTTTCAAAGAGCAAACTGTACATTACTGCTTATTTATGCAGCTTGTTTCTTTTCTTCAGAAGTTTGTGTATATATCTGATCATTGTTCAAGGCAATACGCTTGTTATATGAACAAAGTCTGTAAAGACGAAACAGCCCGTGTGAAAATGTGACTTTAAGCTCAATATTAAAAGTGTATTATATATTTTCGTTTGGCTTGCCATGTATATTTTTTACAATAAATTGTTTCTGTGTGATACTCTGGGAATACTCTTTTGCCTCGTCACAGAAGCTGGTCTCGAAGCCGGGAATCCACGGTCATTATTTTGAAGATTAACCTCTCATGCAGACAGTTGGTCGAATGAAGGAAAAGTGATACTGTGTTCACCCATGACTTCATGAGGCAGTTAGTATGTATGCCACATACTAACCTGTAGAATAGTGTAATCATATCATCACCCGATTCTTGCAATAAAAGTACATAAAACTATCACAGTTTATTTTATATTAGAATGTTATACAATAATTATTCTACTATACAGCTGTACAAGCACTTTGTTAGTTGTTATATAGCGGGCCCGAGGCCGGCGGTTGTCAGACTCCAGTGACAAGGACAGTTAACTACAGAATGCCCAGTGGCTGCAACTATCCGTGGCACGGCCGAGTCTCGACTAGGATGCACAGTACCCGAAGAAGTAACGGGAAAACAGAACCGCTAAATGTCAAAGACGCCGCTTTCCCTTTGTCCTTCGTAACACAAACAGAAAACGAGATCGTCCTTCGAAAAAAAAGTTGCTTCCCTTTCACCCTCTGACGGTGATAGCAGTTCCATTTCCCCCTTTGCGCGTGGGCAGCGGGGCACGTGGTCAGCCTGGATGCAACATTAAGAGCGGAGGCAAAAGAAACACAAAAAGAATCGACACTGAGAAGTTCCTCAGAGTTGTACCATCACCCAAGTAGCAGTAAAAGAACAGTCAGTAATACATATATGTGAGTGACAAACTGATCGTTACAGATTATTCAAAATAGTTGAAATCTTATCACTATAATAATGCAGAAAGTTTGGCGAATGTCAGCCAACAGGTGGTGGTTTATGTACTGTACTGTACGGCAAAGACTGTACTGTACGGCATACTGCACTGTACGGCATACTGTACTGTACGGCATACTGCACTGTACGGCATACTGTACTGTACAGCATACTGCACTGTACGGCAAAGACTGAGAAGAAGCAGAATCACATTAAAGTTATCGTAGATGAGTATTCAAAAAAGATTTTCTAGATATATAAAATGCGTTAGAGTTGAGGATATTTTTTAAGAAAAGAGAGTGCTCAATGTAGCACTTACAAGATTATGACACATCTTAGAAAATCCTTTGACGACACACTCATTCGTGGCACAAAATACGATGAGTTATCAAATTAGAATGATTATAACATGAAATCATTATTACAATTGTTATATATATCGATTTCATCTGCAACTTCTACAGAACTCTTCAAAATGCAAATGTAGGTACATCACTTTCTAGAAAAAAAAATAACATAAATACTCCTATTCATTGGCCTGACTCGCAGACATGAAACATACACAATACAACACCTAATTCTTTTGGCAAAGACACATCAGACCATGTGATGTATCCTAATTAATGAGCAATATTTTGATATAGATGATAGTTCCATAGGGAAAATTTAACGAAATTTAAAGCTTCCAACATAATTCTACAAGAGCTCACACACATTGATTTTTTTGACAAAAGTGATTTGCATCAACACGAATCATCGGGAAAAGCCCATTCATCTCGTCAATCAACAAACAAACATTTTTCCAATAATTGACGAACGAAATCACACACTAAATGCCAGGCGAATCTTCCACGAGGGATTAGTTGTAGAGGAAGAGAAGGAGCGCGGACACGACGACGAAGAGGGCGCTGGGGATGTGCGTGTGGGCGCCGTTGAAGAAGATGAAGCTCGGCTCGTCCCCGGAGGACTGGATCAGCAGCGGCTCCTCGGCCACGGAGGCGGAGCTGCCCAGGGTCATGGCGCGGTCGAGGGCCAGACTTTCCTCGATGGATTCCCTGAGGGCTTTGGCGTGCGTGCCCGCGCCGGAGATCGTCTCGTTGAGGTTCTCGTCGACCTTCAGGTACGTCATCATGGTCACTTCGAAGATCTTGTTGGGGTCGTTGGGTCGGCTGTCGATGCCTCGGCGCCTTCGGCCGAAGCCCAGCTGCCCGTTGCTGCACGCGATCTGGAAACGAGGCATTGACTTTGAGTACAGGGGGTCTCTGCCTCACCCCTCCCCCGCGGCGACATCGCCACCACAGATACCAAGAGGAACGTCATGAAACAACATGAAATAACATGAAAATGACACCCACTCCAAAGAGACAAACAAACAAATAAAACAAAACACAAAATCATCTCATCAGCCGAAGAACAGAAATCAGAACCATCGCTGGCTCAAGACTCACTCCTTGACACTTGTCCAAGCAGACGTCGACGGTGCCGCGGAAGAGGACGTAGTTCGTCTCAGGGAACTTGAAGGCGCGGAACTTGGCGGACACGGAGTCGCCGCTCGTCGTGATGAAGTTGTCGAACAGCACGGGGTCGACTGAGCACCTGCAAGATAAGGGGAGAGTCGAAGGGAGCTGGAGATTTGGTTTTCAGAGCCCGCGCGTTGAAATGGGGAATACTGGAAATAATCTTTTGTAGCTACGATGCTAGAAAAGACAAGCAAACACACACACACACACAATATATATATATATATATATATATATATATATATATATGTATATATATATATATATATATATATATATATATATATATATATATGTATACACACACACACACAGACACACACACACACACACAGACACACACATAGACACACACACACAGACACACACACACACACACATACACACACACACACACACACACACACACACACACACACACACACACACACACACACACACACACACACACACACACACACACACACACACACACACACACACACAACTAATAATAATAACAATAATTATATTAATAACAATAATGATAATAAAAAATATAACAATATTGATAATAAAAAATATAACAATATTGATAAAGATAACAATAATGATAATAATAGTAATACTAATAATTATAAAGATCATAAAAAAGTAATAATGATAGTAGAATGATGATAATAATGACAATAATAATAATAATAATAATAACAATACCAATAATAATAATGACAATAATGATAATAATAATAATAATAATAACAATAGTAATGATGATAATAATAATAACACTAATAATGATACTACAACTACTACAACTGCTAGAAATACAAATAATGATGATAATAACAACAATAATAATGATACTATGATAACGAAAATAATAATAATAACAAAAATGATGATAATAATAATAATAATAAATAATAATAATAATAATAATAATAATAATAATAATAGTATAGTAATTATAATAATATTAATAGTAAAAATAATAGTAATTACATTAATTATAATAATAATAAAACAATAATAATAACAATAACGATAATATTAAAATATAGAGATTGATAACAGTAACAACAACAACAACGATGATATTAATGATAATAATAATAATAATAATAATAATAATAATAATAATAATAATAATGATAATAATAAAAATGATAATGATAATGATAATAATAATGATAATAATAATAATAACAATAATACTAATACTAATACTAATACTAATGATAATGATAATAATAATAATAATAATAATAATAATAATAATGATAATCACAACAACACCAACAATAATATCGATCACGCTACCAATAAAGTCACAACTCCTCACCCGTTGAAGATAATGGTCTCCCTCTTATCTCTGTCATCTGTCACTTCCATGTAGCTCATGAGGATGCCGTATGTCCCGGCGGAAGTGTTATCGAGGTACACCTGTCGATAAATGATGCCAGGGATGCAAGATTAGATTTCATTTGCAATCCAGTGAAGAGGTGAAGAGGGATCGGGAATATTATTATTTTTTATCACTCGTAATCACTTTGGTAAGTGGAACTGGTTTTGTGTTATCATTGTTTTGATAAGGTAGGGATGGGATATGGTATGGCTTAACTACCTATGAGCATATTAGTAATATAACTTTAATAGGTATTGTGTTATCATGGCAAATATATACCTATTCTAATAAGTTAGAAATAGTATAGAGTAAGTCACATTTATTTATATGCCTATTAGTAACAAATAAATGACTAATGTAATAAGTTTGGAACAGAATGCAGTATGGCATATCTACTTATAAGCCTACCAGTAAGATAAATATAATAGATAATTTGTTATCATGATTAATAAATGATCATTATAAGTACAGTATACAGTATAGCCAATCAGTAACATGAATATATCTGGCAATGTGTTATGATGGTTACTAAATGCTCGTTATAACAAGGTAGGAAAAGTATCCAGTTATAGCAGATGTACCCATCAAGATCTTTCCATACTATGGCAACGATAAGCAAGATAAGATAATTAAGATAAGATAAGAGAACATAAGCACCTCCATCGTAAGGGGTGTCCCTGGTCGCACGTTGATCTCTCCGTCTACGAGGTTGCCGTTCTGCCTTACGCCCACGTTCAGGATGGGTACGGGCGCCGTGCCGGTCACTTCGGAGGTGATCTCGATGTAACTGGAGGGAGTAAATTGCATTAGTTTAATTTTACTCTTACTTTCATTTTACTTTTTTTCGTTTTTAGTTAGATTATGGGAAATACGAGGAATAACATTCAAGAGATGATGCGTGAGAGGAAGTCTAATAACAATAGTAATAATAACAACTGACATGACATCAATAATTTAAAAAATGAATTAATAACTTAATAAATAATATAGATATAATATATAATATCATATAGAGCGTTTATACAATTTCTTGTTTGTTTCTTTTTTTTAGGCCTACTGCGGACTCGGCACTTACTCAGGCTCGACGAACTCTGGCGGAAGCACGTCCCGCTTGACGATGTTTTCGAAAGGCGAACTGTGGGGGTCGAAGTTGCACTTGACTAGCACGACGTGGCGCTCCTTGGCCGTGGTCAAGGCGACGCGGTGGTAGAAGACGGTCTTGCCCTGGGGGGGAAGGGGAGAGGGGGTGGCGTGAGTTTGGACTTCTTTTTTTAGGAGGGGGAGGAGGGCATTGAGGGGACACACACACACACACACACACACACACACACACACACACACACACACACACACACACACACACACACACACACACACACACACACACACACACACACACACACGCACACACACACACATACATGTACGTATGTAAGCGTATATTTGTGTGTGATTTTGACGAAGAGAAAATAGGGGGAGA
>BOPN01001494.1:137500-142500 GCA_017312705.2 Penaeus japonicus
ATTTGCATAACTGTGCGGGGATGAATATATATGCATGTGTGTGTGTGTGTGTGTGTGTGTGTGTGTGTGTGTGTGTGTGTGTGTGTGTGTGTGTGTGTGTGTGTGTGTGTGTGTGTGTGTGTGTGTGTGTGTGTGTGTGTGTGTGTGTGTGTGTGTGTGTGTGTGTGTGTGTGTGTAAGAAAATATGAAATTAGTTTTCCTATGAAGATGACGCTGGTAAAATCGTTTTAATGATACATTTTACCTCCCCCCCCCGCCCCTCCGTGCCTCTTTGTCTGTCAGTCCGTTGATCTTCACCGGTGTAAAAAATGTTATTATCACTATTACTACCAAATAATTACGAAATAATGAAGGAGCTTTAGTTGTTCTTGTGTAATGAAAGTATACTAATAGTGTTTTCATTACGTTCCTCTTATTGCTCGTCAGAATACAAAAGCAAAAAGGAAATGTGTGAATGAATGTAACTAAATACGTCAGAAATATTTATATTACTTACTAAAATCTTTCTACATATTTTTTCTAGAATGCTAAACATATACAACACTAGTTATACGTTGATTTGTATATATATATCAATTTGATATTGCATACTTTATTCCGTATCCCTAAGCGCTTCACATTGCAAAAATCCCAACCCACACACAATGGATACTTTTTAATAGCCACTTCCTTTGTGGTTTAATATAGCGACATACAAGAACTCCCCACGCAGCCTTATAATACACCCGAAGGAACGCTATCCCTTCCTCTCCTCCTTACATCCTCCTTCACTTTACTTCAGTCTCCTCCACACCTTGAATTATCCACTTCCAGACCCTTCCACTCCACCCGCCCCCCTCCCCCCCCCCCACCCCATCAAGCAAAATACGTATCACAATTCCCAAAGCAACGACCCGCCTCCGTCTCTCCCGAACTCTTTATCTTCCTTACAGAAACTCCACGAGAGCACAGGTGGAGGCGACGACAGATCCCATTTAACGGGTTCCAACTCCACTCCAGATGATAACGCTTGTCGTGGCATTAGCTGTAATGGCGTGCAATCAAGACCAGAGCGAGGAGGAACACGCTCGTTCAGTCTACTTCTAAAGACGATTTTGATGTCCTTATTATTTATTGGTTTTATGGGACGAGGTTCATATTTGTCTCCCGCTGTGATGTCTTGTATTTCTTTCTCTTTCTCCTTCATTTGCGGCCTTGGGGACAGACACGTTCTTTCGCGGTGTCGATAAAACAGGAAAACATCGATGTTCAATTTGCTTCGAGAGTTGCAAGAGCCGCTGTTTTCGCCGAGTCATTGCCCTGATGTTCGCGTCGGGATCGTATACCATCTCGCGGCGATACGGAATTGAGTCCCAGGCTGCTTCAACACGGCAGAATGATGCTCCGACAACTTATTCTGCGGGCCGGAGAAAGAAGCTGGTATTCCCCGGTGTTGGCTGCCCCACCCAGGACCTCATTCAGCCTCCGAGAGAAGTGCGGCGAAGGAGCCTCGGAATTAATGACGGAGGAACAACGCCGAGCGTGAGAACCCGGAAATAGGGCTTCCTTCGAGAGTGGATGACCACCGCAAGGCCCTCTCAGATAACCATAGGCTGCCTCGCACGCCACGCTCCCCTCTTGTCACAGAGTATCTCTAATGTTGGTCATCTCTCACCGCATATGTTCCATTAAGGAATTATCTCGATGGCCACATGAGACACCTGTTGCTAAAACACGATGGGCTTGGACCAATCAACCGATTTACACTTTTTTTTCTTCGAAATAACTGTGTGTAGTGATAAGCCTTCAGTTTTGTTCCTTCGACGTGAATAGTAGTAGATGGTTTTGCTCTGGTTCACTATTCCCATCACGATCGTAATCACTTTTTTTCAATTTTGAATGTTGCAATTCATTTTCTGTGTCATGCCCCGCCCACCTCTGTCCTCCTTCGGGCGGCGAGGCTGAATTTATAGCTCACATGCCCCGGGGAACCACGAACAGACCAACCCAGTTTGTGCTTGCGTGACTGGTGGTATGCAGTAGTACCTATGCTTATATATATATATATATATATATATATATATATATATATATATATATATATATATACATATATATGTATGTATATATGTATATATATATATATATATATATATATATATATATATATATATAGATAGATAGATAGATGTATAGATATAGATATCTTTACCAATCTCTCTCTCTCTCTCTCTCTCTCTCTCTCTCTCTCTCTCTCTCTCTCTCACTCTCTCTTTATCTCTCTCTCTCTCTCTCTATATATATATATATATATATATATATATATATATATATATATATATATATGTGTGTATATACATATATATATATATATATATATATATATATATATATATATATATATATATATTTATATATATATGTGTGTGTGTGTGTGTGTGTGTGTGTGTGTGTGTGTGTGTGTGTGTGTGTGTGTATTGTATATATATATATATATATATATATATATATATATATATATATATATATATATATATATATATACATATATATATATATATATATATATATATATATATATATATATATATATATATATATATATGTATGTTTCATGGCCATTCCTCTCCGTCCATGCAATTCTGCGCAACGAATCAGAGCGCCGTCACGCAGCGCTGCAACCTGTGAACGGCCGCCTCGCTCTCATTTGCATGTGCCTCAGTCTAGCGGTGATCGGGATGACATAACACCCGAGTGGAACACGGCGACGCAACTGGGTCGTAATGGCGCCATTAAAACTGTAAAAAAGAATAGATTATCGCGACGCTCGCCCAGGAAACGGGATGGGGAGGCTGAGGAATCTTAGACGAGAGATTTCGGTGAATTATGAGAAAGGATCTGTTATAGGGCACGGAAGTGAGGTGACGTGAGAGGCACATTGAATGATATTCGGATTGAGTGATTGACTCAACTTGTGCTTTCTAAAAAGATGAAAAATGGATGGAGGTGATCATATGGGAAAAGGTAAAGATATTTTTTTTAAACTTGCGATGATGACTCTAGGTTGACAGAGACTCCGAGACAATTTCCATGAATAGAAAAAAAAGAATAGAGACCACTTTCAAAAAAGACATACTCCATAGAACCAAATACGCATGTCCTCTTTCGTTGGGTGTAAACAAAGGTTATGAAAGGGAATATATATATATAAATATATATATATATATATATATATATATATATATATTTATTTATTTATTTATTTATATATATATATATATATATATATATATACATACATACATACATATATATATATATATATATATATATATATATATATATATATATATATATATATATATATACATATATATATATATATATATATATATATATATATATATATATATATATATATATATATATATATATATGTATGTATGTATGTGTGTGTGTGTGTGTGTGTGTGATCACACACATATAATACATATATGTATACACACTATACATCTAAAGCGGTATGGCTGGTACAGTTTTGCGTTCACCCTCCCATATGCTCCTTCCTTTCAACTGCATCTCCTTCGAGGAAAGAGAACCGTAAGAATTCTTCGGTTCAGAACCTGTTGTCGCTGCCACGCCTCTTGGATCAAAATGAATCGTGAATAATAGAAAGATTTAGAATTCATTCTATGAGATTTTTTTTATAGCGAGGAATAAAGTCATAATCATAGTTAAATAATACACAAAGTAATTCATATACACACACAACATCAACCAGCAGAGTAACTGCTTTTGGTATTGATTTAAATCCAACTTCTTTTTTTTCTTAAATAAGGACAACTGTCGACACTATGAGGTTCCTTGATACCATCCCACATCCGTCATCTGCTACCGATGGCTTCCTTCCAGCTCTTTCTCAAGCTTTCCGGAACCTGGGACATGTCTCCTTGAATAATACATTTCCCATTCAGTCCTTCCCTGCGTTTCCGGTCGATCGTGAAGCACCGTCGCTTCTATAATCACCTCGTAAGGGTCATCGGTTGACCCGCGAGTCCTCACGGCCATGTCCTGACACAGTTTCCGGCCAGGTGACCGCCGCCGGAGCGCCCCGGACGCTCGTAATGGCCGTTGCCCCAGTTTCCCTCCCGGTCGCCGTCAGCTGCGGCTTGACCCTTCCTCCTCCGGCCGCATGCTACGCCGAGGTTACGTGGCTGGTGGTCAGTGCACGTGGCACACTCAGCATTCAAATGTGCGGTCGTTGCCTCACTACGCCCCCCCCCCCCCTCCCTGGCACATTCATCCTGCAAAGCTATTCGCGAACTAGCTAGGCTTTGGAAGGCGGTTGTTTACCAGGAAGGTGAGACGCTCCGACTTTGGTTAATTCCAGGTTGAGTCTGTTTGTGGGCGGGGAAGGGGGAGGAAGGACAAAGTCGACTCGTCTCTAAGTTAATGTTTATTGTCACGGCTAATAACACAGGAAGAAGTCGGAATGACTTTAATGGCGAACAAATATATTTATATGTTTCGGACCGGTTGTTGTGTACGTCTGTCTAGCGTCTGTTATTTCCCCTAACAAACCAGGTCACCTCATGGACATTACGATCCACTGTGTTGTGAATGAATAACAATATTATTCATCCCCTAATTTCATTTCCAAGTCATCTCTCATCACGCATTGTTACCAGAGAGTGACGTCGTGTAGTGTTTCGTGCATGTATGTCACGGTCACACTGTAGTCACACAAAGTATTCAAGGCATCCCATATGTGTTCGTTTGATGTCAGCTTTTTCTATTATCACTATTATGATACTTCAAAAAACATTTGATTTTCCTCTACTTTTGCTCCTTATCATCCTCAATTAGAAATAAGAATCAGTAACTGCACAAAAGAAGAAAAATGAAAGAAGTGAAGATGTAAACAACAATTGAAAATAAACACATGCGAAGAAAGAAGGAGGTCACGCTGGAGTCGTAATGAATCCCGAGTGCACAATATAACTCACCGCTGAGAGAAGAGG
>BOPN01001494.1:157500-165000 GCA_017312705.2 Penaeus japonicus
TTTTCATTTCAGACAACAATATCAAAGGCGTCATTAGTGTTTATGAAGTAAACACAGACGATCCTTTTTAAACCACCTTGCGAGGTCATTAAACTCAAGACTTTTTTTTTAATGAAGTTTAAAACTACCTTGACCAAATTAATCTTCCTTGGTAAATGTGATTTGCCTGCCATCTGCTCAGAAAGACCTTGACGTTAATCAGTGCCATGACGTTACTGCATCACCTGGCGTTACTGAAAATATAACGCCGAAAATTTCACGTCACCTTTTGACCCAACAAGACAAAGCAGAAAAAACGTCACTCTCAGGACATTTTCTCTTACGATCACGCGATATTAAGCATCGCATCTCAACAACTGTTATTACTCCGTTGTAACATAATCCTAGCCTGGTGTCTCGTGGATATATCTAAGGAGATGATGGCCGTATGAAGACGATCATGCAGTTCCAACCTTGAAATATGGTCGCGCCGACGCTCTAACTACACGCAAACAGCGAAGGAAAAGAGAGAGCGAAAATGCAAGAGAATTGAAAGACCGCAACTTAGAATTACAAAAGACCGACTGTGCTTTTAACTGACAAAAAAGACAGCCCTCGGATGATAACTTTCACGCCTTGTGTCTCTCTGTCACGAAGGAGAGTCACAGACACTCTGCTTGTGACTTGCGGGTCTCCAAGGATGATAAACCACAGGATTTATAGCCTTAGATATGTGCTTTTTCAAAGAATTCGAGTGATTTATGGATACACATGTTATATCTTGCCCTATTTGGATATATATATATATATATATATATATATATATATATATTTATATATATATGTATATGTATATATATATATATATATATATATATATATATATATATATATGTATATATGAATATATATATACATATTTATATATATATATATGTATGTATATTTGTATATGTATATGTATATATATATATATATATATATATATATATATATATATATATATATATATATATATATATATATATATATATATATATATATATATATATATATATATTTATGTATATATATATATATATATATATATATATATATATATATATATATATATATATATATATACATACATATAAGATTTCTTTATCCCACACCAATAATACAAACACTTTTTTTTCCGAAAGCCCTAGAAGGCGTCCTGCTGTCACCGCCTGAGACTCCTGGAATACGTCGTGTGTCTCAGCAGCCAAACTCCCTGACACGTGACAGTCAATCTCCTAAGAAATGCCAAGTGAAAAACAGGTCTGTATTTATCCCCGGTAAAGGTTAATGCATAATACATATTGAGAAATGTGAGAATTTCTTCTTTTCTTGTACACGCTAATGAACTTTAAAGGAAAGGGTGGGGCTTGTATCAATGTGCCTCGAGGGTGAAGGTCAGCGTTGCGTTTGAGCTGGAAATGTCGCACGAGAAATTTCAAATGGGGATACATCTATCAAGGGCAAGACGGTGAGAGTGATTTATATCTATATCTATCTATATATCTATATACATGTGTGTGTGTGTGAATGCATACATACATACATACAAACATACACACACACACACACACACACACACATATATATATATATATATATATATATATATATATATATATATATATGTATATATATATATATATATATATATATATATATATATATATATATATATATATGTGTGTGTATATATATATATATATATATACATATACATACACACACACACACACACACATACACACACACACACACACACACACACACACATATATATATATATATATATATATATATATATATATATATATATATATATATATGCATATATATATATATATATATATATATATATATATATATATATATTATATATATATATATATATATGTGTGTGTGTGTGTGTATACATATATATATATATATATATATATATATATATATATATATATATATATATACATATACATATATATATATATATATATATGTATATATATATATATATATATATATATATATATATATATATATATATATATATATATATGTATATATGCACACACACACACACACACACACACACACACACACACACACACACATATATATATATATATATATATATATATATATATATATATATATACAAACATACATACATACATATATATGTATATGTATATATATATATATTCATATATAAATATATATGTATATATATATATACATACATACATACATATATATATATATATATATATATATATATATATATATATATATATATATATATGCATACACACACACATACACATATATATATATATGTATATGTATATATATATATATATATATATATATATATATATATATACATACACACACACACACACACACATATATATACATATATATATATATATATATATATATATATATATATATATATATATATATATATATATATATATATATATACATACACACACACACACACACACACACACACACACACACACACATATATATATATATATATATATATATACATATGTGTGTGTGTATAAAGAGCAAGAGAGAGAGAGAGAGAGAGAGAGAGAGAGAGAGAGAGAGAGAGAGAGAGAGAGAGAGAGAGAGAGAGAGAGAGAGACAGATTTTGGGCGGCGAGAGGTGCCGTCGGTTTGTGAAAGTGTGGGCACGTGGGCGCGGGCGTGTAGGCCGGAGTGACAGGGCGAAGGCGTGCAAGTGACTCACGCTTACTTTCGCACTGCAAGTCACACCCTCCAGTCATCCATATAACCCACCTTTGTCAATTGCGCACATGAGCTTCGGTCTAGTGCACTTTAAAACATTTTTTTTAATGAATCGAAATATCTAAACTATCTTTCCCTTCCTGTTCGAGTCACCATTTTATAGCTAATTTCAGTCAAGTTTAAAACAACGATTTTCATACTGAATCTTGGACGAGTCATGGCTTCACGGCTTGGCCCATGAGAGCGAGAAAGATTTCCATTACACGGTCTGATTCCGATGATAAGTTCATAATCAATATCTCGAACCACTTGCATTCCTATAAACCTCAAAGTATCATGACGTGTTTCGAAACTTTCGATCGGCGTCACTGAAGTATTCGGATTATAAAACCAAAACATTCACTGCAGACCAACACATTCACTGAATCTCAACTCTAATTACCTGTACACGGGTTGTTGCACACTGAAAATAAACACCGTAACTCAAATTGAATCATGATGCATTATCCCTGGCATTACAGCGCCGCCCCTCCATCCGTCACGCTCTAAATACGGGCAGTTCAGGGCGTATCTTAAACATACACATCTTATTAACCCAAACCTGCGTGGGTGTGTAGGGTTGGAAGGCCATAATATCCGCCTGGAAGGTGGGAATTACCTCACGTGAGGCGAGACAAGTGGCCCCTCGATGAAGCTAACTACGGGAGGAGGGGGGAAGGGAGGGGAAGGGGACGGGGGAATCATTAGCGTGGCGTAACGGACCTCAGAGCCTCCGGTCGGTGAAGGACTTCGCGTTGACAATCTCGGCGCCTTAGCTCCTTTGGGAGAATATTGAGGACTTTCCAAGAAGTAGGGCGGGTATTTAGGGCTTGGCGCTACGGTATTATGATTTGCAGTTGATATTTGCTGCGGGACAATCTGGGCAACCTTTGTTTCTGAGGATTGCTTCAGTGCAGTTGATAAGTTTGTAAATGATGATTGTTTTTTTTTTCTTTAAGATTTCTCTCCTCCCTTTCACATCTACTTCCTACACATACTTGAACTTGCTCCCTCTAATCCGTATCTCTCACACGCTCGACATTTCACACGAATCCTTATGTAGATCATCAGGTTCCTCCGCCACTTCTATCCGACCGGTAATAGTCACAAGGCCGCCTCAAGGTGCGAGGGAGCAAGAAAGCACTTCCTCCTGGACTGTGAACTTTGACGGTCCGGGTGCTTAAGCACTTCCGGTACTTGTGACAGAACGTGGAAAGGTGCTCTCTTACCACACACACGACAGTGGCAATGCTAGACATGACGTAACATCCCCTGCGACGAATGGAAACCAAATCAACTGGCTATGTATATCTGTAGAAATCCAAAGATACTTATGTGTCAGTGTGTGTGAGAATAAAAGTCGAGAGATTCCCTGAGCAACTGCTACGTGTGGACCGGGTTAGTATAGCCACAAGGAAGATGACCTTTCTCCAACATGCGCAGGAGGAAACGAGCTCGTTATCACTTACTATTACCCATAAACCTTGCCACGAAACGAGCTGGCTATCACTTACCAATACCCATTAAACTTGCCATAAAAACGACGACACAGTGACATTTGGTCGCATCATCTCCCTAACCGTTATGCAGGCGAGTGGCCATGCTCCCCCTGCCCTGCGCTCGCCTGGGTCTCCGACGTACCTTAACCTGCCTGACCGCTGACGCCACGTGACCCGTCCTTACCGTTACCGCCCTTCCGGAGGGTCATGATCCCGGGTCATGATTCTCCTGAATACAAAAGCGATTGGAATGACTTACTGCGTGGAAATGACGGAAAGAACGGTGACTTTGACTGCCTCTGGTTGGTTTACTGATTTCCTTAAAGTTCTGATACCATTAGCTGCCTCTTCTTTACGATTATATGAAGGGCTGTCTAAGTATTTTCTTCCCTATATACGTGCAGCATAATAACAAATTAAAAATAAAACTGTAAAGCATTACAGGAGGTCATTACGCCTTATATATTTCCTATGAATAATACAGCTACCATTAACTCACTGCATACCTCTGGAGTGCTGCATAAACTCACAGACATCCCGCCACACAAACAAAGGAATGACAGTGTCGCATTACGTGGAAATACCGTTTCTCCCACGAGGAAGAAGACGTGTCTCTTGCGGGTGCCTACTCATGGCTGAAACGACGACCAGAAAACTTGTACCTCGCTGCTCATCAGGTTACGTATGATAATCAGGTCACTGAGACAAACGGAACGTGACGTTTTTTTTTCTTATTCGCCTTTTTTGAGGTTTTATCGTCTGTTCGTATTCTTTTCCCTTCTCTCCTCTTGTCTTCTTTACTCGCCTTTCCGTTTTTTTTCTCTCACCTTTCCTGTTTCTCTTTTCTTCTTTATAAACTAGCACCCTTCGTCCTCCTCCCCCTCGTCATTCCATTCTGTTGCGTTTCCTTTCTGTTTTTGTCCCTCGTCTCTTCTGCCCTCTTTTCCCTTCCACTCCCTCCTTCCTGTCGAAGGAGGGAAACAAAGGGACATTGACTTGAGAAGACTAAAGTCGAGGGGAGAAAATAGAGCACATCTCACGAGCATGAATATCTACCATCCTTTTGCGTTTATTTGTTTATTTATTTATTTATCTATCTATCTATTTTTTGAGTCTGTGTGTGTTATGTGATAAAGAACTCTTTCTTGAACCATAGCGCATCAGCATCATCACAGATAACGGCAAGAGACTAACGGCCACAAAGCGAAAACAAATAATAATGACGAATCTCCAGCCAGCCACCAAAAATGCCTTCACTCCCCCCCCCTCCCCCCACTTCTCCCTCAATATCCCTTCTGCACCCTATACACTTCCCACCTCTCGAGTGTCTTGTGTTCGCGCGCGTGTGTGTGTGTTTGTCGCTTTTTTTCTCTCTAAACACAGGTTTGCGCCGTCATTAGCCTGCGCTGTCTTCGCGACGAGAATCCGTCATCTTCAGCGCACCTCCGTCACGGGTACTTTTACAACGCGACGGTGGCGGTGTCGGTGACGCAAGATTCAAGGTATTCTTGTCTCGACTACGACGCTCTCTTCCTCTATTACGACCCTCCCCCCCCCTAGTCCCTTTCTTGTCACCCCTTCTCCCTCCCTCTCCAGAAGCTGTTGATGGCTGTTACATCACGACGCCCACCGCCACCCCATTCTGCCGTCCGCCCGTTATTACATCCTGAAATTGGCTCGTTCGCTCGTCGACGGGCAATAATGATGAGATATAGGGTCTCATTAACCCTCCTTCCCCTAATTTCCAATTTATCTTGTTCCCTACGTTATATCTTTTCAGCATGGGCGTGTGTTCTCCAGTCGCTATTACTCACGTTAAGCGGATCCATTTTTCATACGCATGCGCACACGTACAGTGATTACGTAAATAAACATAAAGACGTGTGGATATAATGAAAGAGCTGTCAGATACTGTTGATGAATTACAGCTTTCCGACCATTTCGGATTTATATAAAAAAGTAAATTTAATGATGGTAATGACAATAATAGTAATACTAACAACAGCAATAATAAATATACTAAAAAAAGTGATAAAGCAATTACTGCAGTACATTGGTGAGAGAGAGAGAGAGAGAGAGAGAGAGAGAGAGAGAGAGAGAGAGAGAGAGAGAGAGAGAGAGAGAGAGAGAGAGAGAGAGAGAGAGTCGGAGGAGGAGTCATGCATTTCATCTCTGAGAGTGTAATAATTTAGTGTTCTCATCTATTTTAAGACATAATTAATATGAGAACATTTAATTAATTGGATCTGATGAGGTTTGGTGAGGATCATCAACACAACTCACACATTCACACATATATACATACTTTCTCTTTCTCTCTCTCTCTGTCTCTTTCACACACACACACACAAAGACCTCAAGGAGAACATGTACGTCTTGCGCTCCCATGTATCCATGACTCCTTGTCACGCACATACGTTCACATCCTACTCAAGTCTTTGTGTCGTGTGTCCCCAACATCCTCTTGCTGATCTTAGCATGAAAAAGACGCTATGTCAATAGGTATCCTGTCCTTCCCTGATTCTACTCATTCAGTTTATTCAGTCCAGTCAATCCAACTCAGATCTACCTCTGCTACAGCTGTGAAAAGATTGAAGACGATCCAATTAATTCTTGCTTCCCAGAAGAAGTCAGTATCACGTGCCATTGATTTCTGCTGGTTTAAACAACAAACAAAAGATAAAAAAAAAAAACGTTCAAACAACAGCACACGGAGAGTATAGCCCACCTCTTTTTCACTTCTAACTTCTATTTTTTTTACGGATAAACATCTTATTTATCTCTCTCCTTTACTCCACTTATGCTTGCGTTGTTTTGTTTGTCTTGTGTAAAACGCGCTCGGTTTGCCCTCGAAGTCATCTGTCGAGGGAAGTGGGTCATTACGAGACGCCCGAACATAAACAATAGGTTGTTTATCTCACGCTGTAATTGGCCGTCTGGTCCTCTTATGCAAGAATCATATCAGCGGCGCGGAAGAATTCTTTCTTAGGTAATTTTAGCTATCTAATTTTGCTCTCTGAATTCGTAAACAGTGGGTGGGTTGTAACAGCCAAAAATAGACCGGAATTAACCTTTTACACAGCCTGCCAATATCGACTCGGTTATCGATTATTTAGGCACGTCATTTTGCGGCCGAAGTGTTACTGTTTCGAGAAAGGTCGGTCATTGCTTTGAAATGCCACTAT
>BOPN01001494.1:180000-187377 GCA_017312705.2 Penaeus japonicus
AGACTTGTCCTTGAGAAACTTGAAGATTGTCCAAGTTCGTGTTTAGCCAAAAGGCCCGAGTGTTTGTTCGAGTTCAAAGGGGAGGAGCTGAACATCACGCAGGATAACTTAGGCATTATCATGTGTGGTTGGTGGCGAACAGGCGAGTGCGTAGTGTTGACATGTGATGTGCACGCGCGCTGAGTCATGGAGGGAGGGAATAAAAGACAATGTATTTGCGTAGCGCCGACTTCGTGTTTGTGTGAAGAATGACGTACCTTTATTATCTCATTTTTCTTTCTTCCTTTCCTCTTTTCAGTTCTTCCTGATTGCCTCCTTTCATCACCCTTGTCGCCCTTCCTATTTGCTTTTACTTCGTTCTTTACCACATTCCAGCGTTCATAGATTCTAAGGATCGTAAGTAGAAACTTCCGACAATAAACTTCCTAATAAATTCCAGAACTGCTGATAGAGTCAGTCCGTTACAGAATGTTTAGATAGCTAATAATTCGCCGTCATGCTACATACACAACATTTTCCATGCGTGACAAAAGTATTTTTTGTGTGTTGTCATTCAACATTAGGACCAGATCACATGTGTTCGAGATTGGCTCATTCGTGGGAACTGGACACCAGGTTGGAAATATTTATGGCTTAATGGCAGTGGACTGTTTGTAATACTGGCAATGGCATTATTCAGTATGAAATATGGTAAAGGCAGCACATGTGGTTGCAGAGAGAAAGATAGATAAATAGATAGATAGATATAGATAGATATATAAACAGATAGATAGAGATAGATAGATAAGAAGATAGATAGATAGATAGAGAGAGAGAGAGAGAGAGAGATGGAGAGAGAGAGAGATAAAGATAAAGAAAGAGAGTGAGGGGTTGAGGAAGGGAAATGATTAGGAGAGAGACGAAGATCAAGATAAAATTGACAGGAGGAGTGACCGAAGGGCATAGGAAGCCTGAGAGTAATCCCGCCGCCCGAAGGCCTCGGGTGACCATCGGAAACCCGCCGAAGGGATTATGACGAGGGCCTTCCGACCTCCTCTCGCCACGGCGGACCTTCCTGCCCTCGCTCCTCCTCCTCGCCAAGGTCTCCCCCGCACCTCGCCTTGACCTTGTCTCGTTGCATTACTCTCTGGCGTCTTCGTCATCCTCGTGACATCATGACTACGTTTGGCAGGCGGTCACAGGCAGCCCCTCGAGGACACGCTTTGGCCTTGACAGCCGCACTTAGGTCGAGGCATTATCTCTTTATCTGCTGGAAGTCAGGCAAGAAGTTCCTTTCAAGATGGGACTTCCAGCCGCGACCCGAAGAGATCCTAATCATTGTTTACCCCGACTAGCGTGGCGGTCATGAACGAGAGGCTTAAGCGAGGTGTGACGTCAAGTCTCCCTCTTCTTCAAGAAATTATTCGGTGATTCTCATCGCGTCTTCGTCGACATTGCGTTATTTACATCATACTAAAGCTTATACCTAGGCTGTACGAACCTCACGATCTATAAAAACCGGAACGCTAAGGACCCTACGGCAATCAGATGGAATCACAGGTCATTTTCCGAAAACGAAAAACAATGGAAGACCGGATTAAGTCCCTGTTCGAATGGCCTTATCTAACTCAATCGGATACGTCGGACAAGTAACCCATTCACTGATCCAATTAGACCGCCGTGAGGAAAATGGGAAGTCAGCGTTTCGTGAAATTAGATCCTCGCCGCCCCGCTCCCTTGCTGGAGTCACCCCCACACAAGCTCCTTTCAGGCTTAATTCACAGCTCAGTGATGCCCGAAATGCCTCTGGGCGGGAAGACCATTTGGCGCTTATCTCCGGACGGGAAAGAGCGCGATGGCGAAGGAGCTGGAGGGAACAGGTAAACATAAACGTTTTTGATTTCGTTTTCTTATTTTTTCCCTGCCTGAGAAAGAGAGAGAGAGAGAGAGAGTAAGAGAGTGAGTGAGTATGTTAGTATGTGAGTGAGTGGATGAGGGAATAAGTGAATGAGTGAGTGAGTGAGTGAAGGAGGGAGTAAGTGAGTGAGCGGGTAAATGAGTGAGTGAATGAGTGATTGAGTGAGTGAGTGAGTGAGTGAAGAAGGGAGCAAGAGTGAGTGAGTGGGTGAGAGAGAAAGAGAGAGAGAGAGAGAGAGAGAGAGAGAGAGAGAGAAAGAGAGAGAGAGGAGAGAGAGAGAGAGAGAGAGAGAGAGAGAGAGAGAGAGAGAGAGAGAGAGAGAGAGAGAGAGAGAGAAAATGAAAAAGTTGAAAAAGGCAGAAAGAAATTCGGAAGTTATGTTACAGAAGACATTAAAGACGATAATAATTACAGATACTTCTTTCCCTCTTATTCACATGAAGAGAGAGAGAAATGAAACAACGATGGAAAAGAGAATAAAAAAAATAAAAAAACTGCATTATAAGTGGAAAGAAATTTGTATGAAAAAAAAGATGAACACCCATATGCATAAGTCTTTGTCTTCACCTCATGTTTTCGAAATCAAAGCAGAAGAGACTCCTGATTAGTGAAGCATGAGTCTGCCAAGGCGTAACTCCAGCGCGGGCATGAGGGCAACCGTTAGCTCCGGGGCGGGTATGGAAAGGAACCCAAATATGGAAGAGCGAGTGTGATGGGCGGTGCAGGGATGCTGTTTCTCGACACCTGTCCGGGTGTGGCTGTTCTTGATGTGGTGGAGGGGGAGAGGGATGGGGAGGATAGATAGGGGAATGGAGGGGTATAGGAAGAGGGGGAGGAACAGGAGAAATGTAGGAAAAAAGGAGGAAAATGAAAAAGAATTGAGAGGTGGAAGTATGTTTAGGGTGGGGTGGGGTGAGGAGGAGGAGGAGGAGAACGACGAGGAAGAGGAGAGGCAGAGAAGGGATGAGGAGAAGGGAGAGGGGGAGGAGTAGATGGAGTAAGGAGACGAGGAGGAGAAGGTCAGAAGGGAGGGGGGGGGAGTAGAGAGAGTAAGGAGACGAGGAGGAGGAGAGGGAGGAAGGAAACGAAGAGGAGAAGGTCAGAAGGGTGAGGAGGAGGAGGAGGAGGAGGAGAGGGAGTAAGGAGACGAGAAGATGAAGGTCAGAAGGGTGAGGAGGAGGAGGAAGAGGAGGAGGGAAAAAAGAGGAAGTAAAAGGAAGAGTAGAGAGGCGGAGGAGGACTTAGGAGGAGGAGGAGGAATAATTAGTAGGAGGAAGAAGAATAGAAGGTCTTAGTCATAAAAAAGGACGTGGGGCTGTAGGATAACAGCAGTTCATCGCACACATAATCCAGAATAAGGATCTCCACCAAGAAAACACTAAATGAGGGGCTATGCAGCGCCCGAAAAGGTTACTTGGGTCACGCGTGTCCGCTGTTGGGGATATGGCGGAGGGAGAGGAGCTGTTTTAAGGTATTTCAGTGTTTGTGCGCTGACCGAGCAAAGAATCTTTCACTTTAGGAAAGCAAAACAACCGTCCATAACTTATGTATCCAGAAATGCAATGTCATATCAGATCTGAGGCTTAGGGAGTCTCCAAATGACGCTTCGTGGGTGCAGATGTTCCTGGCTGGCGGGTCCACAGCGCCTTGGGAGATGGGAGGAGAAGGAGAGGGAGGATGGAGTCACTGGCCTCCTACGGCAGAGGGAATCTCCAGGATCTCCGACTCTCATCTCATGTCGTGGACTTCACAAGCGGAACAGAAGTGCAATTATGCTAATTCGGTTACACGATCCTCGGTTAATGAACATTTTTGAGGGGGAAAAGGTTGGATGAGACAGTCAGCCTTTGTGAATGCTAATGGAAAACTTTCGTGTTGTGTTGCTCATGACTTCATTACACGTCATGTAATAGTCATGAATAGCCTCCGTGTGAGTGTACGCCAGCCTAGAATGACATCGGTTATGATCACCTGCCGATGATATGTGTTATTAAATGGAGCGATCTCCGTCTAGCGGTGTGAATTTTGGCATTCGTAGCAGAGTTTGTTATAAATTGAATAATTCCTGCCTTTATTTTACATCTAACATCAAGTCGAGTTAACTGTTCTTGCAGAATAAAGTCCGTTAACGTGACACCTCACAAATTTGTTATTTGTGAGGAGCTCCAATACACTTACAATGAGTGACCAGCATATGGCCAAAGTTTATCACAGTGCAGCTGGAAGATGATATCTTGAAGAATACAGTACTCGCAAATTGTTATTAAATACGATCAATCGCCGAGATGTGCCGGTTTGTCAAAAAACGTTTTGAGATGAAAACAAATATATAACACACTAACTAACAAGAGTTATCTGCGAAAGATCACTAGTTATGGATGCGTTGAAGTCTCCTTTCGCTGTACGGCCGCAAGGCTCACTCTCACTTGCCGCATTTCACGTGCTGTGCCCGCAACACGTAGTAGAAAGTGCAAGTTGAGTCGAGTCACTAAATTAGACTAAAGTACCTGTTAGTTGAGCAACACACCTTACGCTAGAGAAAACTAATAGTAGTGATTCTGTTAGGCGAATAAGTGACATTAAAACAAATTTAACGGTCTCGCAAATTCCAACCCTTGGCGCAGGAAAGGGAGGAAAGACCGCGCTCTCTTCTGAGGGAGACCCCAATGACCGCTGCCGAGGTCATACCCTTCCTTCCTTCCCTCCCTCCCTCCCTCCCTGCCTCCGCTTCCCTTCTCCTCACCCCTCCACACCGCCCCGCGCGCCGCCCACCTCCTCTAGCCCCCTTGGGACGTCGCAGCTCTGGTCTGCGGCCTGTGCTTTTTATCAGTTGACTCACTCAGCGACCCGTGTCTCCTGTAGGCCTAGCAAGTCGAGTGGTACAATGGGGGACACATTATACGGGCTGTTTGTTGTCTCCGAGCGGTGATTTACGAGACGTGGGACATTCCCTTTGTTGCCCGATAAAGGATTGTGTGAAAATGATTTTTTTTGTTGGAAGAAAATGGAGATTTTTTTTTAGATGAATGCTTCTCTACCTTAACATTTCTGATGTTCCATGAAACCTCTCTGCGGATCTGATAATCCCTGACTTTCAATAAGTAGATAACTGACTAATCAACAAACTAAATAGATAGATAGACAGATAGATAGATATACAAAAAGATAGATAAATAATTACATAAAGAAATAAACAAACTAATATATGAATAAACAAACAAATATATGAATAAACAAACAAATATATAGATAGATAATGAAACCATCAAGCCTCTCGCCCTGTTCCCGCAAAGAAGAGGAAATCCACATCCTTTCGCGCCGCCTATCTCCCGGAAATGCCCCAGCTGAAGCACAACAGTCTGCCTTCAGTCTGACGGTCCGCAGGCTGGCTGGGCGGCGCCGTACGTGAGGGCAAGGGGGGCGGGCGTGGGCGAAGGCACCGTTGCGGACATCAACCTCTAAGGAGCAAGGGAGGGTGGGGGGGAGGGAGGGGAGGGGGACCATTGTGCCCTACCCGTGTGCCCTCACCCGAGATCTGGTCGTGGCACCTCCTCCCCTTTGATTACACGCGTGTGTCAGGTTTGGTGGTTTGGTTGAAGGGGACTGTGCTATTAGCCTGGTCTATCTCTTACGGAGGGGGAAAAATGCAAAAAATACAAAAAACTACAAGAGGAATGGCGGAGGAGAATAATATGAGAGAAAAATCAAAGCAACAAAGGTAAATAGATGGATGTGATGTGTTTTTTTTCCCTTTTTTCTTAAAATTCGATTTCTTCTCTTATTTTTCTTCCAAAAGACAAAGAGAGAGAGAGAGAGAGAAAGAGAGAGAGAGAGAGAGAGAGAGAGAGAGAAAGAGAGAGAGAGAGAAAGAGAGAGAGAGAGAGAGAGAGAGAGAGAGAGAGAGAGAGAGAGAGAGAGAGAGAAAACAGCTAGAAGAGACATAGAGGGAAAAAAAACGTCCCCTCACCCAAAAAAGAAAAAAGAAAAGAAACACGAAATTACACGAAAATACAAGACATGAAAAAAGCGCTGACATCAGTAATCAGAAAGTCATGAACGAGGAACACCATTCCCATGCCAGGACGACCGACGACAGACCCGTTAGGCGCTCCAGATCCATGCACAGAGAAAGTCATGCACATACAGAGGTCAGAGGATAGAAGAGGAAGCGAAACAAGCAGCAAGTAAACAAAATAACAAAAGGAGAGTAATTAACAAGAGTAAACAGGAGGAAGTAGAATTTCCAAGAGAGTGTGACCGAACAGACGCGAAGGAAAAACGAAAACAAAAGAAGGGAAAACAAGGGAGCGTGCGTATAAGATCAAGTAAACAGAGTCGCCTATGAAAATGCAGAGTGTTAAAGAAAATAATATAAAAAAGTAAAGTATCATTTTTAATGGTAATGACATTGATAATCATAACGATGTTGGTGTTTATATGTGCTTTAAGTGATTATATTTGTGACGGTGTTATTGTAAGTTCATATTTTAATGACAGGTCCTTATGAAATGATGATAACGCACTGGTATAAACAAATTAATCTAAAAAGAGCCACAAAATAGAAAAAAAGACTATAAAATTAATTTTAACAGACTAACACTTACAAAAAAAGGACTAGACACTAATAAACACTGTGCTAGACAAACATATAAAGCACACACACACACACACACACACACACACATTCCCGGTAAGGAACCCACACACAACAGTACAGCCGAGAAGAACCCACGCCCATTGTACAACAAAGGTCGGTGGGTGACCTCGGCGATGGTGCGACGCCCACATGCGACACACGGCAGTCTACGGCAGGATGTGTAGGGGCGTGAGGGGAGGGAAGGATATCTGAAGGATATCTGAAGAACCGGCGGCTTTCACCGATTTTTTTTCATGATAGGAAACGGAGAAAGAGAAGGAGACTGGATGAGAGAGTGGAATGGAGAGAGAGAGAGGGAAAGAGGGAGGGAGAGAGAAAAAAAAGACGAAGAGATAATGAAAGAAAAAATAGAGAAAACGAAAAGATAAGGCAAGAAAGAAAGAAAGAGAGAGAGAGAAAATAATAAAACACGAAAAGATAACAAGAAAAATATGTGAGAGAAAGAGAAAACGAAAAGTTAATGAAAAAAAGACTAAGAGACTGAGAAGAAGAGAGAAAGACAACAAGAGCGAAAGAAAGAGTTAGAGAGCGTGGGAGCGAGCGAGCGAACAATACGAATAAGAAAGAAAGAAAATAAAAAAAACAGAGATAGAAAGAGATCAAACAGAGAAAAAGACCGGCCCATCAGCACGCCCAATGACCTGCCAGTGTTGATAGCGATGCGGCGGCTGATGATAATTACATCCCTCGGGGGGGAAAGAGAGCGGGCGCCTTCATTGGGATCGCCGTTAAGTTAAAAAAAAGTTCCCATGCATCCGAAATGAGCCTCATGGTTAGCGATTCCGGGCAGGGAGGCTGACGGGGGGGAGGGAGGTGTGTGTGG
>BOPN01001494.1:197477-202477 GCA_017312705.2 Penaeus japonicus
CACACGAATCCTTATGTAGATCATCAGGTTCCTCAGCCACTTCTATCCGACCGGTAATAGTCACAAGGCCGCCCCCAAGGTGCGAGGGAGCAAGAGCACTTCCTCCTGGACTGTGAACTTTGACGTCCGCGCTTAAGCACTTCCGGTACTTGTGACAGAACGTGGAAAGGTGCTCTCTTACCACACACACGACAGTGGCAATGCTAGACATGACGTAACATCCCCTGCGACGAATGGAAACCAAATCAACTGGCTATGTATATCTGTAGAAATCCAAAGATACTTATGTGTCAGTGTGTGTGAGAATAAAAGTCGAGAGATTCCCTGAGCAACTGCTACGTGTGGACCGGGTTAGTATAGCCACAAGGAAGATGACCTTTCTCCAACATGCGCAGAAGGAAACGAGCTCGTTATCACTTACTATTACCCATAAACCTTGCCACGAAACGAGCTAGCTATCACTTACCAATACTCATTAAACTTGCCATAAAAACGACGACACAGTGACATTTGGTCGCATCATCTCCCTAACCGTTATGCAGGCGAGTGGCCATGGTCCCCCTGCCCTGCGCTCGCCTGGGTCTCCGCCGTACCTTAACCTGCCTGACCGCTGACGCCACGTGACCCGTCCTTACCGTTACCGCCCTTCCGGAGGGTCATGATCCCGGGTCATGATTCTCCTGAATACATAATCGATTGGGATGACTTACTGCGTGGAAATGACGGAAAGAACGGTGACTTTGACTGCCTCTGGTTGGTTTACTGATTTCATTAAAGTTCTGATACCATTATCTACCTTTTCTATACGATTATATGTGCAGCATAATAATAAATTAAAAATAAAACTGTAAAGCATTACAGGAGGTAATTACGCCTAATAACCTTTCTATGAATAATACAGCTACTATTAACTCACTGCATACCTCTGAAGTGCTGCATAAACTCACAGACATCCCGCCACACAAACAAAGGAATGACAGTGTCGCATTACGTGGAAATACCGTTTCTCCCACGAGGAAGAAGACGAGTCTCCTGCGGGTGCCTACTCATGGCTGAAACGACGACCAGAAAACTTGTACCTCGGTGCTCATCAGGTTACGTATGATAATCAGGTCACTGAGACAAACGGAACGTGACGTTTTTTTTCTTCTTCGCCTTTTTGAGGTTTTATCGTCTGTTCGTATTCTTTTCCCTTCTCTCCTCTTGTCTTCTTTACTCGCCTTTCCGTTTTTTTTCTCTCACCTTTCCTGTTTCTCTTTTCTTCTTTATAAACTAGCACCCTTCGTCCTCCTCCCCCTCGTCATTCCATTCTGTTGCGTTTCCTTTCTGTTTTTGTCCCTCGTCTCTTCTGCCCTCTTTTCCCTTCCACTCCCTCCTTCCTGTCGAAGGAGGGAAACAAAGGGACATTGACTTGAGAAGACTAAAGTCGAGGGGAGAAAATAGAGCACATCTCACGAGCATGAATATCTACCATCATTTTGCGTTTATTTGTTTATTTATTTATTTACCTATCGATCTATTTTTTGAGTCTGTGTGTGTTATGTGATAAAGAACTCTTTCTTAAACCATAGCGCATCAGCATCATCACAGATAACGGCAAGAGACTAACGGCCACAAAGCGAAAACAACAATAATGACGAATCTCCAGCCAGCCACCAAAAATGCCTTCACTCCCCCCCTCCCCCCACCTCCCCACCCCTTCTGCACCCTATACAGTGTACACTTCCCACCTCTCGAGTGTCTTGTGTTCGCGCGCGTGTGTGTGTGTTTGTCGCTTTTTTTTCCTCTCCTAAACACAGGTTTGCGCCGTCATTAGCTCGCGCTGTCTTCGCGACGAGAATCCGGCCGTCTTCAGCACCTCCGTCACGGGTACTTTTACAACGCGACGGTGGCGGTGTCGGTGACGCAAGATTCAAGGTATTCTTGTCTCGACTACGACGCTCTCTTCCTCTATTACGACCCTCCCCCCCCCTCGTCCCTTTCTTGTCACCCCTTCTCCCTCCCTCTCCAGAAGCTGTTGATGGCTGTTACATCACGACGCCCACCGCCACCCCATTCTGCCGTCCGCCCGTTATTACATCCTGAAATTGGCTCGTTCGCTCGTCGACGGGCAATAATGATGAGATATAGGGTCTCATTAACCCTCCTTCCCCTAATTTCCAATTTATCTTGTTCCCTACGTTATATCTTTTAAGCATGGACGTGTGTTCTCCAGTCGCTATTACTCACGTTAAGCGGATCCATTTTTCATACGCATGCGCACACGTACAGTGATTACGTAAATAAACATAAAGACGTGTGGATATAATGAAAGAGCTGTCAGATACTGTTGATGAATTACAGCTTTCCGACCATTTCGGATTTATATAAAAAAGTAAATTTAATGATGGTAATGACAATAATAGTAATACTAACAACAGCAATAATAAATATACTAAAAAAAAGTGATAAAGCAATTACTGCTGTACATTGGTGTGAGAGAGAGAGAGAGAGAGAGAGAGAGAGAGAGAGAGAGAGAGAGAGAGAGAGAGAGAGAGAGAGAGAGAGTCGGAGGAGTCATGCATTTCATCTCTGAGAGTGTAATAATTTAGTGTTCTCATCTATTTTAAGACATAATTAATATGAGAACATTTAATTAATTGGATCTGACGAGGTTTGGTGAGGATCAGCAACACAACTCACACATTCACACACATATACATACTTTCTCTCTCTCTCTCTTTCACACACACACACAAAAAGACTTCAAGGAGAACATGTACGTCTTGCGCTCCCATGTATCCATGACTCCTTGTCACGCACATACGTTCACATCCTACTCACGTCTTTGTGTCGTGTGTCCCCAACATCCTCTTGCTGATCTTAGCATGAAAAAGACGCTATATCAATAGGAATCATGTCCTTCCCTGATTCTACTCATTCAGTTTATTCAGTCCATTCATTCTAACTCAGATCTACCTCTGTTACAGTCAGAAAGATTGAAGACGATCCAATTAATTCTTGCTTCCCAGAAGAAGTCAGTATCACGTGCCATTGATTTCTGCAGGTTTAAACAACAAACAAAAGATTAAAAAAAAAACGTTCAAACAACAGCACACGGAGAGTATAGCCCACCTCTTTTTCACTTCTAACTTCTATTTATTTTTTACGGATAACCATCTTATTTATCTCTCTCCTTTACTCCACTTATGCTTGCGTTATTTTGTTTGTCTTGTGTAAAACGCACTCGGTTTGCCCTCGAAGTCATCTGTCGAGGGAAGTGGGTCATTACGAGACGCCCGAACATAAACAATAGGTTATTTATCTCACGCTGTAATTGGCCGTCTGGTCTTCTTATGCAAGAATCATATCAGCGCCGCGGAAGAATTCTTTCTTAGGTAATTTTAGCTACCTAATTTTGCTCTCTGAATTCGTAAACAGTGGGTGGGCTGTAACAGCCAAAAATAGACCGGAATTAACCTTTTACACAGCCTGCCAATATCGACTCGACTATCGATTATTTAGGCACGTCATTTTGCGGCCGAAGTGTTACTGTTTCGAGAAAGGTCAGGTCATTGCTTTGAAATGCCACTATGAAAATTTGATTTTTTTTTTTGCTCCTCTGTTTGTTGTTTTTTTCTTCAAAGATCGCCATTACAGATGCGTGTTGTCTTGAAGCCCAGTAAGAAATAATGATTCAGACTGTAAAAAAAAAGAAAAAAAAGAAAAACGAAAAGAAACCGCGACCACCTGCCCGTTTCCCTTCCAAGTTTTGCCCTTTTCCCTTTCCTCCCCCTTCCCCCCACCTGGAAATCCCTCCCCTCCCCTCCCCACCCCCCTTCAACCGACCTTCCACTCAACCCATCATCCCTTCTGGAATATTACGTCACCCTCCCAACATCTTCCTCCGATGACGTACGAGGTCACGAAAAGAAACGTCGTAAAACATGCATCCGGTGTTCGTGACGAAGTATATGTCAATGTCAAGGCACGCGCGCGTCATCAGGCCCGGAGTAAGCTCTTTACGAACCCGGGTCCCGTATAACAAATGGGGAAGAAAAAAAGGCAAAAGCGAACCTAATTAGCGAAGTTGCGCCGAGTCAAGCAAGACGGAGGTTTAGAGGGACGTAAAAAGAGGTAATTAGTCTCCTGTGTTCAATTAGGCCGAGGCGGGAGGAGTAAGTTCTCGGCGACGGGAACTTGGGAGTGACGTAACGAAGGGCCACCCTACGTGAACACCTCCTTAGGAAGTCGTAAAAATTAATAGAAAGAAATGACTGAAGAACCTTTTTCCTTCATGATTCCCATTGCTGTTGTATTACAAAAATGAGACCATTCATAGTTAAATGAAAGAAAAAAATAATAAGTAGAAAATAGTCAAATCCTAATGACATACTTCAAAAGAGTTTAAGTCAATGCGTGTTCCTCCCGCCCTTCCTGTGTACGTGGAAAACAAGAGGTGTGACGTGGCCGCACAGGATCAAAGTCTCGTGTGGGAGTAATGCTGTTGCAATGGTGACTGTGGGCAACTTCTCTTGCCTGTGTAGTTGCATGATACTGTTTTTTTTACATCAAGCGGAAAGTAGCGGCTATGATTAACCTGAATTTAAAAGAAAATAAAAAGAACACTTTATAAATAATGTGTAATACAAATACACATACTGTGTGCGTGTACACACACACAAACACACACACACACACACACACACACACACACATATATATATATATATATATATATATATATATAGATAGATAGATAGATAGATAGATAGATATATGCATATATATATATATATATATATATATATATATATATATATATATATACATATATATATGTATGTATATATATATATATATTATATATATATATATATATATATATATATATATATATATGCATATATATATATATATATATATATATATATATATATATATATATATATATATATAAATATATATATATATATGTATATATATATGTATATATATATATATATAAATATATATATATA
>BOPN01001494.1:209977-212477 GCA_017312705.2 Penaeus japonicus
CGATTGGCATAAAAAAATAATTGTCTATTTTATTTCTCTGACATAGCTTTCAAGTGAGCTCTAAGCAAAGTAAATCCCTCGATCTATATAGACAGAGCTGTTGATGTAAGAAGAGCTTTGAGGCTGGAGCTCCTCTTGATCAACCGCAGGCAGTGACTCACACCTTGTTTGGCTCGCTCGGGAGAAGTCAGAAGCCAGGGTATGGCCTCATTGGCTCTTTCTCAACGGATGATTTAAAGCTGCATCTCATCCCCTAAAGTTGTTCAGTGTTTCTGATGTCAATGTGGTTAAATGGAGGGTTCCGTTTCAGTTTTAACAAAGTAAGGCAACATTCAGTCCGTGTTCCACCTAAAAGTGATTAGATACAAGATAGAATCCAATATCTAACACGAAATGCACAACAATTAAAACATATTCTGAACAACACAAAAACGTTGAAAGTCTGTGACGGTTAACAAACTCAGCGACAGACCGGAAGCGATAAGTTCAGACCAGAGCATAAACCGTTTCCAAAACAAACAGCACACTCTCGTAACAATTTCCTCCATTCACAAGAGCCGTAATCCCACTCGGACTTTCTCCCTGTCGGAAAGAAACACCGACCGCCTCGCAACCTCCGCTCGCAAAAAGGACCGCGGATCCGCCATCAAGGTCACCCGCGGCCAGCTGCGGCCAGAGGAGTGCGGGCGGAGGGAGGGTCGTGACTGATAGATGAAGGATGATTGGGTAACAGCGGAGGGTAATCTGGCCGATTAAAATGATCTGCTCCGTCGGGAAAGGCTGATTTCGAGGGATAAAATCACGAGGTCGCGTTTCGCTGCTCTCTGATCTGAAGCCAGAAGTTTTTTTTGTTTTTTTGTTACGATTTTATTTTATTTAGTAGAGATTTTCCATTCTCAGTGGGACTATAGTAAGATGATGCTTTCTGAACTCCGTGTGCTCTCATTTTCTTAGTTTCCTTTTATTTTTTTAATCATATTTTTCCTTTTAATTCAGTGTGTCTGGCTCTTTGTCTCTAGTTGTACAATGGAATACACTCGCCCACACAGACATACATAAGCATATATACGTATCCATACATATACATATATACATACATACGTACATACATATACATATACATATATATATATATATATATATATATATATATATATATATATATATATATATATATATATGCATATATATATATGTATATATACATATATATATATATATATATATATATATATATATATATATATATATATATATATATATATATATATATATATATATATATATATATATATATATCATACACACATATATATATATACACACACACATACACACATACACACACACACACACACACACACACACACACACACACACACACACACACCTCCTTACAAGCAAAATGAATTGTGTTTCGCCCTGTCATCCTGTGCCCCATTGTCAGTCTCCCCTGGCCTTAAGAATAAGCAGCAGCCCAGTCGACACAAAGGCGCCCCGCCCTCACGCCCTCCCGCCCGCCCGCCTGTCTTGGTGAGATACTGTCTCCCTCAGGGCTAGGACCTGCCGAGGGCGGTTCAGGACAAAGGGCTTCAGGGCTGAAGACAAGGATTCTGGTGGATTAACCTTCAAGGATGGTAATGAATACGAGGAGTTTATTACGTATGACGAGAATGACTGAATGCATTTATAGAGCGACTAATTCGGGAATACTGAGGGGCGTTTGGGTGTTAATGTATAGACAGCTGCTATCCTTTTGTGCCTCTGTGAACAGGTATGCACAAATGCCTCAATGCGCGTTTCAGTGGCTAGTGCATTCTCTCGCGCGGTGCAATCATGACGCTACTGTATATATTTAATGCACACGTCAACATGTGTGCATGCCGAGAGCATACAGGACGGCGTTTGAGTTACTCAGGGCTGCCAACCCCCGCCGCCAAGGTCGCTGCCGCCTCGCCTTCACACTCCAGGCGCCGTCGTGGCTGCACTTGCCTCACTGCAGAACGTTATGCCTTCACTAATTATCAATTAATGTACCGAGCTAAGGCCAGAACGCAATTATCTTGTTATATTGCACGTAACTAATAACATCTATATTTCTCGGAAAGATACATGTTGGCATCATCCCTTGCCCAACATCCACCCTCGTCCTGAAGAAGCGGGTTTTGAAAGTATGCCAACGGTGGGCACAGGGGCTCGCATACCCCAAGGGCTTGTCTAAATTACTGAATAATTATCCTGTGAGTAGTTTAGGAGTTTGAATAGTGCGAGTTACAGCAGCTGCTGTTATTCGGATAAATATTTACTTTCAAGCTGTCATGCACATCTCTAATGAACAGCATAAGAATAATCTATTGTCTATATATAATATATTTGATGATGATGATGAAGAGGACAAATATGGCGATGATAAATAAAGTGGAGAGGATACTAGTGATAGTAATGATAGTGTTGTTAACCATCATCGTGTTAAAAATAATAAGAATGATCAATCTGATAA
>BOPN01001494.1:217477-223424 GCA_017312705.2 Penaeus japonicus
ACATTGCGTTATTTACATCATACTAAAGCTTATACCTAGGCTGTACGAACCTCACGATCTATAAAAACCGGAACGCTAAGGACCCTACGGCAATCAGATGGAATCACAGGTCATTTTCCGAAAACGAAAAACAATGGAAGACCGGATTAAGTCCCTGTTCGAATGGCCTTATCTAACTCAATCGGATACGTCGGACAAGTAACCCATTCACTGATCCAATTAGACCGCCGTGAGGAAAATGGGAAGTCAGCGTTTCGTGAAATTAGATCCTCGCCGCCCCGCTCCCTTGCTGGAGTCACCCCCACACAAGCTCCTTTCAGGCTTAATTCACAGCTCAGTGATGCCCGAAATGCCTCTGGGCGGGAAGACCATTTGGCGCTTATCTCCGGACGGGAAAGAGCGCGATGGCGAAGGAGCTGGAGGGAACAGGTAAACATAAACGTTTTTGATTTCGTTTTCTTATTTTTTCCCTGCCTGAGAAAGAGAGAGAGAGAGAGAGAGTAAGAGAGTGAGTGAGTATGTTAGTATGTGAGTGAGTGGATGAGGGAATAAGTGAATGAGTGAGTGAGTGAGTGAAGGAGGGAGTAAGTGAGTGAGCGGGTAAATGAGTGAGTGAATGAGTGATTGAGTGAGTGAGTGAGTGAGTGAAGAAGGGAGCAAGAGTGAGTGAGTGGGTGAGAGAGAAAGAGAGAGAGAGAGAGAGAGAGAGAGAGAGAGAGAGAAAGAGAGAGAGAGGAGAGAGAGAGAGAGAGAGAGAGAGAGAGAGAGAGAGAGAGAGAGAGAGAGAGAGAGAGAGAGAGAGAAAATGAAAAAGTTGAAAAAGGCAGAAAGAAATTCGGAAGTTATGTTACAGAAGACATTAAAGACGATAATAATTACAGATACTTCTTTCCCTCTTATTCACATGAAGAGAGAGAGAAATGAAACAACGATGGAAAAGAGAATAAAAAAAATAAAAAAACTGCATTATAAGTGGAAAGAAATTTGTATGAAAAAAAAGATGAACACCCATATGCATAAGTCTTTGTCTTCACCTCATGTTTTCGAAATCAAAGCAGAAGAGACTCCTGATTAGTGAAGCATGAGTCTGCCAAGGCGTAACTCCAGCGCGGGCATGAGGGCAACCGTTAGCTCCGGGGCGGGTATGGAAAGGAACCCAAATATGGAAGAGCGAGTGTGATGGGCGGTGCAGGGATGCTGTTTCTCGACACCTGTCCGGGTGTGGCTGTTCTTGATGTGGTGGAGGGGGAGAGGGATGGGGAGGATAGATAGGGGAATGGAGGGGTATAGGAAGAGGGGGAGGAACAGGAGAAATGTAGGAAAAAAGGAGGAAAATGAAAAAGAATTGAGAGGTGGAAGTATGTTTAGGGTGGGGTGGGGTGAGGAGGAGGAGGAGGAGAACGACGAGGAAGAGGAGAGGCAGAGAAGGGATGAGGAGAAGGGAGAGGGGGAGGAGTAGATGGAGTAAGGAGACGAGGAGGAGAAGGTCAGAAGGGAGGGGGGGGGAGTAGAGAGAGTAAGGAGACGAGGAGGAGGAGAGGGAGGAAGGAAACGAAGAGGAGAAGGTCAGAAGGGTGAGGAGGAGGAGGAGGAGGAGGAGAGGGAGTAAGGAGACGAGAAGATGAAGGTCAGAAGGGTGAGGAGGAGGAGGAAGAGGAGGAGGGAAAAAAGAGGAAGTAAAAGGAAGAGTAGAGAGGCGGAGGAGGACTTAGGAGGAGGAGGAGGAATAATTAGTAGGAGGAAGAAGAATAGAAGGTCTTAGTCATAAAAAAGGACGTGGGGCTGTAGGATAACAGCAGTTCATCGCACACATAATCCAGAATAAGGATCTCCACCAAGAAAACACTAAATGAGGGGCTATGCAGCGCCCGAAAAGGTTACTTGGGTCACGCGTGTCCGCTGTTGGGGATATGGCGGAGGGAGAGGAGCTGTTTTAAGGTATTTCAGTGTTTGTGCGCTGACCGAGCAAAGAATCTTTCACTTTAGGAAAGCAAAACAACCGTCCATAACTTATGTATCCAGAAATGCAATGTCATATCAGATCTGAGGCTTAGGGAGTCTCCAAATGACGCTTCGTGGGTGCAGATGTTCCTGGCTGGCGGGTCCACAGCGCCTTGGGAGATGGGAGGAGAAGGAGAGGGAGGATGGAGTCACTGGCCTCCTACGGCAGAGGGAATCTCCAGGATCTCCGACTCTCATCTCATGTCGTGGACTTCACAAGCGGAACAGAAGTGCAATTATGCTAATTCGGTTACACGATCCTCGGTTAATGAACATTTTTGAGGGGGAAAAGGTTGGATGAGACAGTCAGCCTTTGTGAATGCTAATGGAAAACTTTCGTGTTGTGTTGCTCATGACTTCATTACACGTCATGTAATAGTCATGAATAGCCTCCGTGTGAGTGTACGCCAGCCTAGAATGACATCGGTTATGATCACCTGCCGATGATATGTGTTATTAAATGGAGCGATCTCCGTCTAGCGGTGTGAATTTTGGCATTCGTAGCAGAGTTTGTTATAAATTGAATAATTCCTGCCTTTATTTTACATCTAACATCAAGTCGAGTTAACTGTTCTTGCAGAATAAAGTCCGTTAACGTGACACCTCACAAATTTGTTATTTGTGAGGAGCTCCAATACACTTACAATGAGTGACCAGCATATGGCCAAAGTTTATCACAGTGCAGCTGGAAGATGATATCTTGAAGAATACAGTACTCGCAAATTGTTATTAAATACGATCAATCGCCGAGATGTGCCGGTTTGTCAAAAAACGTTTTGAGATGAAAACAAATATATAACACACTAACTAACAAGAGTTATCTGCGAAAGATCACTAGTTATGGATGCGTTGAAGTCTCCTTTCGCTGTACGGCCGCAAGGCTCACTCTCACTTGCCGCATTTCACGTGCTGTGCCCGCAACACGTAGTAGAAAGTGCAAGTTGAGTCGAGTCACTAAATTAGACTAAAGTACCTGTTAGTTGAGCAACACACCTTACGCTAGAGAAAACTAATAGTAGTGATTCTGTTAGGCGAATAAGTGACATTAAAACAAATTTAACGGTCTCGCAAATTCCAACCCTTGGCGCAGGAAAGGGAGGAAAGACCGCGCTCTCTTCTGAGGGAGACCCCAATGACCGCTGCCGAGGTCATACCCTTCCTTCCTTCCCTCCCTCCCTCCCTCCCTGCCTCCGCTTCCCTTCTCCTCACCCCTCCACACCGCCCCGCGCGCCGCCCACCTCCTCTAGCCCCCTTGGGACGTCGCAGCTCTGGTCTGCGGCCTGTGCTTTTTATCAGTTGACTCACTCAGCGACCCGTGTCTCCTGTAGGCCTAGCAAGTCGAGTGGTACAATGGGGGACACATTATACGGGCTGTTTGTTGTCTCCGAGCGGTGATTTACGAGACGTGGGACATTCCCTTTGTTGCCCGATAAAGGATTGTGTGAAAATGATTTTTTTTGTTGGAAGAAAATGGAGATTTTTTTTTAGATGAATGCTTCTCTACCTTAACATTTCTGATGTTCCATGAAACCTCTCTGCGGATCTGATAATCCCTGACTTTCAATAAGTAGATAACTGACTAATCAACAAACTAAATAGATAGATAGACAGATAGATAGATATACAAAAAGATAGATAAATAATTACATAAAGAAATAAACAAACTAATATATGAATAAACAAACAAATATATGAATAAACAAACAAATATATAGATAGATAATGAAACCATCAAGCCTCTCGCCCTGTTCCCGCAAAGAAGAGGAAATCCACATCCTTTCGCGCCGCCTATCTCCCGGAAATGCCCCAGCTGAAGCACAACAGTCTGCCTTCAGTCTGACGGTCCGCAGGCTGGCTGGGCGGCGCCGTACGTGAGGGCAAGGGGGGCGGGCGTGGGCGAAGGCACCGTTGCGGACATCAACCTCTAAGGAGCAAGGGAGGGTGGGGGGGAGGGAGGGGAGGGGGACCATTGTGCCCTACCCGTGTGCCCTCACCCGAGATCTGGTCGTGGCACCTCCTCCCCTTTGATTACACGCGTGTGTCAGGTTTGGTGGTTTGGTTGAAGGGGACTGTGCTATTAGCCTGGTCTATCTCTTACGGAGGGGGAAAAATGCAAAAAATACAAAAAACTACAAGAGGAATGGCGGAGGAGAATAATATGAGAGAAAAATCAAAGCAACAAAGGTAAATAGATGGATGTGATGTGTTTTTTTTCCCTTTTTTCTTAAAATTCGATTTCTTCTCTTATTTTTCTTCCAAAAGACAAAGAGAGAGAGAGAGAGAGAAAGAGAGAGAGAGAGAGAGAGAGAGAGAGAGAAAGAGAGAGAGAGAGAAAGAGAGAGAGAGAGAGAGAGAGAGAGAGAGAGAGAGAGAGAGAGAGAGAGAGAGAAAACAGCTAGAAGAGACATAGAGGGAAAAAAAACGTCCCCTCACCCAAAAAAGAAAAAAGAAAAGAAACACGAAATTACACGAAAATACAAGACATGAAAAAAGCGCTGACATCAGTAATCAGAAAGTCATGAACGAGGAACACCATTCCCATGCCAGGACGACCGACGACAGACCCGTTAGGCGCTCCAGATCCATGCACAGAGAAAGTCATGCACATACAGAGGTCAGAGGATAGAAGAGGAAGCGAAACAAGCAGCAAGTAAACAAAATAACAAAAGGAGAGTAATTAACAAGAGTAAACAGGAGGAAGTAGAATTTCCAAGAGAGTGTGACCGAACAGACGCGAAGGAAAAACGAAAACAAAAGAAGGGAAAACAAGGGAGCGTGCGTATAAGATCAAGTAAACAGAGTCGCCTATGAAAATGCAGAGTGTTAAAGAAAATAATATAAAAAAGTAAAGTATCATTTTTAATGGTAATGACATTGATAATCATAACGATGTTGGTGTTTATATGTGCTTTAAGTGATTATATTTGTGACGGTGTTATTGTAAGTTCATATTTTAATGACAGGTCCTTATGAAATGATGATAACGCACTGGTATAAACAAATTAATCTAAAAAGAGCCACAAAATAGAAAAAAAGACTATAAAATTAATTTTAACAGACTAACACTTACAAAAAAAGGACTAGACACTAATAAACACTGTGCTAGACAAACATATAAAGCACACACACACACACACACACACACACACATTCCCGGTAAGGAACCCACACACAACAGTACAGCCGAGAAGAACCCACGCCCATTGTACAACAAAGGTCGGTGGGTGACCTCGGCGATGGTGCGACGCCCACATGCGACACACGGCAGTCTACGGCAGGATGTGTAGGGGCGTGAGGGGAGGGAAGGATATCTGAAGGATATCTGAAGAACCGGCGGCTTTCACCGATTTTTTTTCATGATAGGAAACGGAGAAAGAGAAGGAGACTGGATGAGAGAGTGGAATGGAGAGAGAGAGAGGGAAAGAGGGAGGGAGAGAGAAAAAAAAGACGAAGAGATAATGAAAGAAAAAATAGAGAAAACGAAAAGATAAGGCAAGAAAGAAAGAAAGAGAGAGAGAGAAAATAATAAAACACGAAAAGATAACAAGAAAAATATGTGAGAGAAAGAGAAAACGAAAAGTTAATGAAAAAAAGACTAAGAGACTGAGAAGAAGAGAGAAAGACAACAAGAGCGAAAGAAAGAGTTAGAGAGCGTGGGAGCGAGCGAGCGAACAATACGAATAAGAAAGAAAGAAAATAAAAAAAACAGAGATAGAAAGAGATCAAACAGAGAAAAAGACCGGCCCATCAGCACGCCCAATGACCTGCCAGTGTTGATAGCGATGCGGCGGCTGATGATAATTACATCCCTCGGGGGGGAAAGAGAGCGGGCGCCTTCATTGGGATCGCCGTTAAGTTAAAAAAAAGTTCCCATGCATCCGAAATGAGCCTCATGGTTAGCGATTCCGGGCAGGGAGGCTGACGGGGGGGAGGGAGGTGTGTGTGG
>BOPN01001494.1:236398-241398 GCA_017312705.2 Penaeus japonicus
TCTTTCATCTCCCTCTCTCTCGCTTTTAATGTCTCCTCTCATACACTCTTTCAACTGTAGCTTTCTCGCCCCTTCACCCATTCCTCTCTCTTTTTCCTTCTCTCTCTCCCTCCTCTCTCTCTCTCTCTCTACGGTCTCTTCCTCTTTCCCTACCTCTCTCACTTCCTCCATCCATCCCTCTTTCTCCCTCTCCTCTCCCCTCTCGCCATCCGCCTCAAAACCCTCTCCCCTCTCCTTCTCTCTTCGCTCTCTTTCTCTTTCCCCACCTCTCTCACTCCCTCCATCCATCCCTCTTTCTCTCTCTCCTCTCCCCATCTCCTTCTCTCCGACTCAATTAGCCAAAGGAACCATAGACACGGTACACTAAACGTAGAACCACAAATCACGGCCAGAGACCAACCTCAAGGATAAGGAACATCGAGATTTAATTAGTAATGGTTGCATAACTCCTGTTGTTATTATAGGTTAAGATTGGGAGAGATGATCTTTAATAGATGTATTTCTCTCTCTTGGGGTTATTAAGGTAGTTGATGAAGTAATTAATCATGGCACTGTTGATAAATGATGTATAGAGCAAAGCTGGTAACAATGGTAGATTGATAATGATAGTGATAATGACAATGATAGTAATGATAATGATAATAATAATGATGAAAACAATAATAATGACAATAATGATAAAGATGATGATAATAGTAATGATAATGATAATAATAATACTAAATACTAATAATAATGACGATGACGATAATGGTAAGAGTGAGAATAATGATGATAATAATAGTAGTGATTATGGTAATGGCAATAAGAATAATGAATAATGATAATGATGATGATGATAGTAATGGAAATAATGATAGAAATAATGATGATAATTATAAGAATAATCATACCGGTAATGATGGTAATGGTAATAATAATCATATAAAATACTGATGATAGGAATGATACTGGAGATATCAATGATAATAACGATAATGATAACAATGATGATGATGATAGGTATGATAATAACTATGATAATGATAATGGTGATGATAATGAAAATATTGATGATAATAAAATCATTAACGGATACAGCAATCACGATAATGATAATGATGATGATAATAACAATGGTAGTAAGAATGATAATACTAAGAATACTAAGAATAACAATAATAATAATACCAATGATCATCATAATTCATATTCATATTCGTCATTATTATCGCTACCATTACCATAGTTATGACATCACCATTATCAATATAATCAATCACACATCTAATGACTAACATAGATAATGATATGTAATACAATACCATTCATCTTCATACCATTCATTCATCATTCATCCAATACCATTCATCATCACAGCTCAACAAGCCATACTACTCAATATGCATAACTCCTAAATACATCCCCTTCCACACTCAATTCACATGACAAAAAAAGACAAACCGACAAACAAACACAAACAAAGAACCCAAACAAAGGATATGCAGTCAGAGTATAAACATCTAAGAGATGGTTAAGTAAAATAATCATGGGAACTCAACGCCTAACCTTGGTGCGAGTTTGTTTCTCGGACACGTCAGCCAAGGAGCCTTACAGATGGCGGCCGGAGAGACTATCTGTGGTTTTGTGTGTGTGTGTGGGTGTGCTTGTGTATGTGGGTGTGCTTGTGTATGTGGGTGTGCTTGTGTATGTGGGTGTGCTTGTGTATGTGGGTGTGCTTGTGTATGTGGGTGTGCTTTTGTATGTGGGTGTGCTTGTGTATGTGGGTGTGCTTGTGTATGTGGGTGTGCTTGTGTATGTGGGTGTGCTTGTGTATGTGGGTGTGCTTGTGTATGTGGGTGTGCTTGTGTATGTGGGTGTGCTTGTGTATGTGGGTGTGCTTGTGTATGTGGGTGTGCTTGTGTGTGTGTTTGTACTTGTGTATGTGGGTGTGCTTGTGTATGTGGGTGTGCTTGTGCTTGTGTGTGTGTGTGTGTTTTTCCTTGTGCTTGTGTTTGTGCTTGTGTCTGTGTGTATGTTTGTGCTTGTCCTTGTGCTTGTGTGTGTGCTTATCCTTGTGCTTGTGTGCGTTTTTGTCCTTGTACTTTTGTGTGTACTTGTTCTTGTACTTATGTGCGTGATTGTGTGTATGCTTGTGCTTGTGTGTGTGTACTTGTGCTTGTGTGTGTGTGTGTGTGTGCTTGTGCTAGTGTGTATATGCTTGTGCTAGTGTGTATATGCTTATGCTTGTGTGCGCGTTTGTGCTTGTGTATGTGTATGAGTGTGGATATATATATAGAGAGAGAGAAATAGAGAAAGAGAGAGAGACAGAGAGAGAAAGAGAGAATGAAATAGATAGATAGATAGATAGATAGAGAGAGAGAGAGAGAGAGAGAGAGAGAGAGAGAGAGAGAGAGAGAGAGAGAGAGAGAGAATGAGATAGATAGATAGACAGAGAGAGAGAGAGAGAGAGAGAGAGAGGGAGAAAGAGAGAGTGAGAGAGAGAGAGAGAGAGAGAGAGAGAGAGAGATAGAGAGAGAGAGAGAGAGAGAGAGAGAGAGAGAGAGAGAGAGAGAGAGAGAGAGAGAGAGAGAGAAATAGAGAAAGAGAGAGAGAAAGAGAGAGAGAGAGAATGAGATAGATAGATAGACAGAGAGAGAGAGAGAGAGAGAGAGAGAGGGAGAGAGAGAGAGAGAGAGAGAGAGAGAGAGAGAGAGAGATAGAGAGATAGATAGATAGATAGATAGAGAGAGAGAGAGAGAGAGAGAGAGAGAGAGAGAGAGAAATTCGCGTTATAAAAGAAACAGTAACGGTTTAAAAAGCCGTCCACATTCACCCCCAGACACCTCCGACATGAGAGTTCTATCAAATACCGACCCTCGCAAATCTGCACATATTGATTACAAATTCTAAGCGATTTAATGAAGGCGTTTCAATGGAGGAACATCTTTGTGCGGTGGTCTAGCATTCGTGTCTAGCAGAGTAAATTGCAAAAGGCCATAGCGAAGAATATACAAGGGTATTCGGAGGGAGCGTACATAAGCTGGAGAGATTTTTAGTTTGTTATGGAAGTTGCGAAGGGGGAGGGCCATGATTTGCATTATGATATGCGTTAGGAATTTAGAAAGCTCGGGAATTATATTGGATGTGAGTCCAGTTTATACGAGATGATTATTACTTCCATACTTGGGATATTAAAAAATGCAATATTGATGAAAGAAAAAAAATGATATATTGATGAAATGGGCTTGAAAGCAGGCCAGTGTGTATCAGTTCGATCTGTTGACCAGAGCAGATGGTATGCTTTGACAAAGCAATTTCCAGAGGACGATAGTCATAATATGTCAATGAACAAGAAATTGTAATCATTAACAATGCTGTAGTATCAAACAGACAGTCACACATATACACACAGATAGATAGATAGATAGATAGATAGATAAATAGATAGATAGATAGACAGGCAGATAGATAGATAAATAGATAGATAGAGATATATATAGATAGACAGATAGAGATAGATAGATAGATAAATATATAGATAGAAATATATATAGATAGACAGATAGAGATAGATAGATAGATAAATATATAGATAGAAATATATATATAGATAGACAGATAGAGATAGATAGATAGATAAATGGATAGATAGATAGATAAATAGATAAATAGATAGATAGATAGGTAGATAGATAAATAGATAGATAGATAGATAGATAGATAGAGAGAGAGAGAGAGAGAGAGAGAGAGAGAGAGAGAGAGAGAGAGAGAGAGAGAGAGTTCAAATTCCTTGCTAATGCAGCGCGTTAACAAGACGCCCCGAACGAAAGATGTACCTGATAAAGGAGAACTCCCATGAAGCTTCTACTTTCTTCTTCATAAAGTATAAGTTTAAAGCAATATCCAGTCCTTTAGAATATGCATTCTATATTAGTATGATTAGAACCACGTTACAGTTTATATGTCTTTCTCAGTAATACCCACATATATCTACAACGTGGTTAGACAGAAAGATGTATAGCTCTATTAACAAAGAAAAAAATGTCTTTGTTTCTTCGGAAGGACGAAGTGAAACATGAAGTCTGCGCTGAGTCAGAGCTTTATTCTGTTTCATACTTTCAACATCAATTTTACATTTTGGCACATTTATGATACATGATTTGCATAACAATCTTTGATTGTAATAACGTAAATGCCGTTAGGAAAGTTGTTTACAGAAGAAATGAGAAGCTCGTCCAGGGAAATAATTTTGTGATTGGTTGTATATATACACATATACATCTATATATATATATTCATTAATCAACAACATAGTACGTTTACTCACGAAAAGTTTGCAGATGTTACGATAAGTGACCTTATAGTTTGCGTTGCGGAAGTCCTTAGATTTGTGGTTTACTAATGTTATGTTAAGCGACCGTGACCATTTCCTATCCGCACAGACTGCCCCTTTCGGCACCCTGTCGAGCTCGGCCGCGGTAAATGTTGCGTTGGTTTGACGTCGCATCTCAAATTTACAATTCATTCATGTATACTTTTATAGGCATAAATTTCAGTTGATCGTTAAGAAAGTCACTGTTTGATATTCTAATTTGTAATTATTTTATTTCTACGATTTCTTCATGATTATCATAAAATACCCTTTCCTAGCACAGCCATTTAATTTACTCGCTTATCATTACAAGGGTGACCGTAGACAGACCTGTAGGAGGAAGGATCTTCTCGACAGACACGTCTTCGAAGGCAGTTATAGTATAGCTTTATAACAAGCTATGGAGTACGGAATCCCAACACAGAGTGGTGTTGCATAGGGTCGCCGCCCACACAGAGAGATCCGTTGCACAGATCATGAACAGGAATCACGACGAAAGCGGGAAAAAGCGATTCGAAATACTGTCAATCCCGACGCGCTTTTTGAGGAGGGTGAGAGATGTTGGATGACCGTTGGCTGGGACCGCGGCCTCGGTCCAGTACGCATGGGGTTTCGGCGAAGATCATTACGTCTTCACTCTGGTTCT
>BOPN01001494.1:258898-263898 GCA_017312705.2 Penaeus japonicus
TTCCACTCCCATGTTTCAAAGCCGATTTCCGTTCCAATTCCCATTCTTAAGTATTAAGTATAAGTATTAAGTATTCTTAAGTATTAAGTATAAGTCTTCCCATTCTGAAGTATTAAGTATTCCCATTCTTATTCATCCCAGTCCCCAGTCTCATTCCTATTCCAGTTCCCATCTCCCAATCCCTCCTCCACCCACCTCCCTCCCTTCCTCATCTCTCTCTCCCTCCCCTACCTCCCTCCCTTCCTCCCTCCCTCCCTCCCTCCCTCAGACACCCTCTACCCACTCCGCCTCTTTTTATCTACCACCGCCTGGGCGTAACATCAGATTCAAAGCGATCAAATGGCACTCATCCGAGCCCCTCTTCCTCTTTTAACAACAGGTAGGGCAGGTTTCTCTACCGCCTCGCTTAATATATCTTCGACGGTGTTGAAAAAAAGGAAAGAAAGAAAAAAAAATGTGCGAATGGTTCTTTTGAAAAAAAAAAAAGTTTTAGCGGTGGACCCAAGCTATTGTGGTGGGTAATAGCCACATCGATTTCTTGTGCCGCCCGACCGAGAGAATCTTCCCTCCCCCCCCCCCCCCCCCCCCCCCCCCCCCCCCCCCCCCCCCCCCCCCCCCCCCCCCCCCCCCCCCCCCCCCCCCCCCCACATCGCCCTCTCTCCCTCCCTCCTTCCTCCCTTTCCCCTTCTTCTCCCTCCCTTTTCCCTTCTTCCCCCTCCCTTTTCCCTTCTCCCTCTCCCTCCCCCTTTTTCATCCCACTCCTCCTTCCCCTTCCCCCTCACCTCGCCTCGCCTCCCCCCCCCCCTCCTCGCCCACAAACTTTACCATTCATCACCAAGTTTCAGCGCCAGACCGCTGCGCGATGGAGGTAGTGTGGGGCGGGTGCAGGGGGAGAAGGGCGGGGGGGGGGGGATGTGGAGTTGTGTGTGGAGGGGGGAGGTGGGTTGAGGGAGGCTGGTGGAGGCGGGGGGGGGGGTTGAGAAGACTGGAGGTGGTGTATGTGGATAGGTGTGTGAGAATGTGGTGGGTGTGTAAGGAATGCCTGATGACTAAGGGGGGATATAATAATTCATGTGGAAGCTTCTATGTGGAGTATGTGGCTTCATGTGGTGTGGGCGAGGATAGGTGGCTAAGAATAAGACTCTGTTCTTGGTGAATATTTCGTCTAACAGGGATATCGTATCACATAATGCTTTCCTTATAAGATCTTAAAGGATAAAACCCAACACGGGGGATGAGGATGCAATTCATAATCCTCCGTTGCAACACTAATAAGCAATCTAATCACATGTGAAGACGATCGGTGACAGCTTAAGAGGGGAAGAAGAGAAAAGATCTTCCACGCATGAGAATCTCGTCCCGTTTCATAAGGTTTTCGAATCCATCTTCAAGGAATCTATTTTCGGTCACTTTGAGGAAAGGTATTCTCACCTGTATAACTCCGCCGCCTTTGCTGTTCTCAGTGAAGGACAAGAAGTCTTCGGGAAGACCCACCATCTTTCCTGCAGAGGAAAGAATACACAGAGCACGTCAGTCTAAATAAAGGAAAGCAATGTAAATTTGAGTGCCGTTAATGACATGTGTAAGACATTTAGGGAAGCATATATAAGATATGAATTTGGACTTCCACGAAAGGGAATAAATATTGGATTAACCCAAGACCCGAGAGCATCAAGACACTCGACCTGTTAGGGGAAGTGACGACACAACAGGGAGGCTTTAATAAGATACGAGAGAGAGAGAGAGAGAGAGAGATTGACTGATTGAGTGAGAGAGTGATTGGTTGGTTCGTGAGTGAGTGAATGAGAGAGAGAGAGAGAGAGAGAGAGAGAGAGAGAGAGAGAGAGAGAGAGAGAGAGAGAGAGAGACTAGCTGAGTGAGAGACTGATTGAGTGAGAGAGTGATTAGTTGGTTGAGTGAGTGAGTGAATGAATGAGTGTGAGAGAGAGAGAGAGAGAGAGAGAGAGAGAGAGAGAGAGAGAGAGAGAGAGAGAGAGAGAGAGAGAGAGAGAGAGAGAGAGAGAGAGAGAGAGAGAGAGAGAGAGAGAGAGAGAGAGAGAGAGAGAGAGAGAGAGAGAGAGAGAGAGAGAGAGAGAGAGAGAGAGAGAGAGAGAGAGAGACTAGCTGAGTGAAAGAGTGATTGAGTGAGAGAGTGAATGAGTGAATGAATGAGTGAGTGAGAGAGAGAGAGAGAGAGAGAGAGAGAGAGAGAGAGAGAGAGAGAGAGAGAGAGAGAGAGAGAGAGAGAGAGAGAGAGAGAGAGAGAGAGAGAGAGAGAGAGAGAGAGAGAGAGAGAGAGAGAGAGAGAGAGAGACAGAGGGAGAGAGTGATTGACTAATTGAGCGAGAGAGTGATTGAGTGAGAGAGTGATTGGTTGGTTGAGTGAGTAAGTGAATGAATGAGAGAGAAATAGAGAGAAGAGAGAGAAGAGAGAGGGAGAGAGAGAGCGAGAGAAAGAGACATAGAGAGAGAGAGAGAGAGAGAGAGAGAGAGAGAGAGAGAGAGAGAGAGAGAGAGAGAGAGAGAGAGAGAGAGAGAGAGAGAGAGAGAGAGAGATTGACTGATTGAGTGAGAGAGTGATTGGTTGGTTCGTGAGTGAGTGAATGAGTGAGAGAGAAAGAGAGAGAGAGAGAGAAAGAAGGTGGGGACGAAAAGTGAAAGAGGGACTGGACACCCCATCCACTTACCCAGCCAGTCCAGCACGATCGTCTCCAACTCCGTGCATGCCGGAGACGCTGCCCACGAGAACCCGATGCACCCGATGCCGTCGCTGAGCATGTCGCCCAGTATGCTCGGGTAAGAGTTGCCTGAGGGGAAGTATGCATGGAAACGCGGGTGCTGCCAGTGGGTCACCTGCGAAGGGAAGGAGGAGAGGCGGTAAGATAATCAGACCTTGGGAAAGATTGGAGACAATATCAGATTAGTGAGAGAGAGAGAGAGAGAGAGGGAGAGGGGAGGAGCTGGACAAAGAAGCACACAAGTAGCCAGGGATTGCAATAAGTGTAATAAGAATAGTTGCAGGTAAGTAGATGAACTGACCTTTCGAAATTGGCGTGCATATAACAATAAAGATAGATAGAGGGACAAACTACGAAATGGAACACTTATTGCCCCCCAAAAAACAACAACAACTAAAGACAAAGAGTCAAGACGAGGAACAACAAAAACACCAAATAAGATAGTTACCCCGGGCATGATCTTATCCTCGACGTCCTTCATGATGTCGTCCCAGTTCTCGCCGTGCTGGGGAGCCTCGAGAGGAACCATGTCCTTGAGGTAGCCCGGCTCGATCGCGGGGGTCACTCGCCGGTTCTCGATCGTGTCCATGTAGTTGGCGATGTAGTCCACCATCTCCTTGCCTCGCTTGCGGAACTCCTCGGAATTCATGGCTGTGTTAGTCGTTCACGGGCGCGGAGGAAAGGCTTCTATTCAGGCGGTGGGCGTTCGATGTCCGTTGATGAAGGCGCTGTCGCCGGTTGCTTTCGTCTCCTGCTGGGGGGGTAGGGAGGGGGGAAGGATGGTTACATAGGGTGATGGAAACCGCGTGATTGGGAATGGTAATGAAGCGAACAGTGATATTCCTGAATATTACTTTTCGCGAATAGCTTTTGGTCATCAGTTGGTAGAACGATAGATTTAATGGAAGTTAAAAAAAGGGAATAACACTGTTTCAACTTTACACCTAAATGTATAATCACATATATGCATTCGTATGTATTTCCACCCACCCACCCACAGACATACACACACACACACACACACACACGCCATTTCCCTCCATTCACTCTAACTAAACGCCGATAATTTTGACCGCACGGCGAAATGATCCCCCACAACCACATGGCGCACGCCCATCCCGCCCATTAAGCAGCGATAAAGCCATAACGAGAGTTAAGGCGAAGCATAATAGTCACCAATTACACGCGAGAGACGGTCAAAGGCGTCTGGCCGCGTCGTGATGGAACCCGCGCGGGAGGAGCATGTGGGCGGAGGGGATAGCGGGAAGGGGGCGGGGGAGGGGGGGGGGAGGGGGAGGGGGAGGAAATAGCGGGAAGGGGGCGGGGGAGGGGGAACGGGAGGGGGGAAGGGGGAAGGGGAAGGGGGGAGGAGACTAAAGGGGGTTCCAAACGAGGAGGGAGAGGGATAGGGCTTGGTCTACGGGGAGGGAATAGCGGGAAGGGGGCGGGGGAGGGGGAACGGGAGGGGGGAAGGGGGAAGGGGAAGGGGAGAGGAGGCTAAAGGGGGTTCCAAACGAGGAGGGAGAGGGATAGGGCTTCGTCTAAGGAGGGTTGGGGGAGGGGGAAGGGGAAGGGGGAGGGGGTGGGGGAGGGGGGAAGGGGAAGGGGGGAGGAGACTAAAGGGGGTTCCAAACGAGGAGGGAGAGGGATAGGGCTTCGTCTACGGGGAGGGAATAGCGGGAAGGGGGCGGGGGAGGTTAAAAGGGGGTTCCAAATGAAGAGGGAGAGGGATAGGGCTTGGTCTAAGGAGGGTTGGGGGAGGGGGGAGGGAGGTTGAAGTAATTGATATAATAGTCTTTCGAATCATGTAAGGGTCTTTTTTTCCGATCCTGCATTCGGGATCTGTTTCTGGATGAGGCGGGAAAAAAACAGTTTCCGAGTCAGCAGGCATCGTTGGCCAAGACCATTTCCTTCGATCTCCATTAGATCTGCGCTTCCTTCCTCTCCCCACCCCCTCCGTACCCATTTCACCCCTCCTTTCCCCTCCCCCCCTCCTTCCCCATTCCCCTCCTTTCCCCTTCCCCCCTCCCTTCTCCTTCTTCCCCCTTCTTCCCCCTTCCTACCTTCTTCCTCCTTTCCCTTTCCCCCCTTCTACTCCCGTCCCCCCTCTTCCCCCTTCCTAGTGGTAGAGGGGGGAGGAAGAGAAGGGCTAGGGGCAAGGCAAAGGAAAATGAGATGGGAGGGGAGAAGAGATGAAGAGAGAGGGGAGAGGAAGAGGAGAGGGGAGAAGAAGAGGAGAGGGGGGAAGAGAGAGAGAGAGAG
>BOPN01001494.1:266398-268898 GCA_017312705.2 Penaeus japonicus
CTCATTTCTACATTCAGCGGGTTAGGGACTTTATACCTCCCCCCCCCCCCCCCCCCTACCCCTCCCACCCCTGTGCCCTCTACCATGATGAAGGGTCATGCTCTCCCTATTACACAACCCTGATCCCAAACCAAGCTGTTCCCTCTCCCCCCCCCCTCTTGTTTTCCTCCGCTCCTTCTCTCTCATCTACCTCTTTCCCTCTCCCTTACGTACTGTCCATTCCCCTCTCCCGTACTTTTATTAATATCGGTAACAAGGGGAAAGGCCCCAAAACTCCTAAATGAGTAAAGGTTCTGAGGGTAAGTTATTTGGTGTGTGCACACAGCACCGCGAGAGTCTGTCTCGGAATGGCGGGAGTTATTTTTTATTTTTTGGGGGGGATTATTGTTAACGGGAATTTGTTAATTTTGTTGGTGATAGAGTCTTTTTTTGTGTTCGTATTATTATTGTTATCATTATTGCCATTATTGTTATTAATGTATTGATGTTATTATCATTATCGTTATTATCATTATTGTTATTATCATTAATATTTTCTCATCATTATTATTATTGCTACTTTATTGTGTTATAGTTGGTTTACACTCTCTATATATCTCCTATACTTCTCTTTCTTGCTTCTCTTCCCCTCCCCCCTCTTGCTCTCTCACCCCCCCCCCTCACACACACAAACACACACACACACGCACACAAACACAAACACAATCTCTCACTCTTTCCCTTTCTCTCTTTCTCTCTCTCTTTCTTTCTCTAGTTCTGACAGCCACGTAACTCGAGGCGTTACAAGACATTCATAAAATTTCATTCAAATGATCTGCAATCAACACTGTCATTTACAAGTTCCAACGTGTCGAGGCTGAAAAGGCACTCTTTCCAAAATGCAAATTCCCTTATTCCATGTCCTTGCAAAATTCCATCATGCATTCTCTCCTATGAAAGTCAAACTAGTCGAGGGTAGTGGAGTTGCCAAGATCTTTTCAGCTACTAGAAATATTTAATGAGGCCGACATGAACTATCATATTTCTTGCACAAAAAGCAAGAAAGAAAGAAAAAAAAATCAGACGACACGTTAACTATCCAATATTCAGAAATCAGATCACCATGAATCACAGACGGAAATAAGAAGCATAATATGGAGTGACGTGAAACTGGAAGTGGGGGACAAGCTCATTACCATATGGTTGAACGCCCTGTATCGAGAGAGGACCACAGCGGGGTGTTCAGCATTACGCTATCCTGAATTCAGACCTTTGGCTACGTGTTACAGCCCCGGGCCTTCTCGAGAACTTATTACTGCCACAACCTTCCCTCCGGCCCAATCTGAGAAAGGGACAAAGGGAGAGGGAGAGGAAAGGGAAAGGGAACGGCGGTGTGAGGGAAGGCTCGAACCTCTCTTACGAACAATCTCGCTCATTTCTCCGTCACTGATTGCCAGTTTGTGCACACGCACATACACACAAGCGGGGACGTGCATATATACACACGTTCTCGCACGTGCGTTCAAATACAATCACACACACACACAGACAGAGAAACAAGCACAAGATCACACACATTAGCGCACGCACGCACACACCCTCGGGCGAATAGATGACCTGCGAGGGTCGTCGGAGGATAGAGAGAGAGAGAAAGAGAGAGAGAGAGAGAGAGAGAGAGAGAGAGAGAGAGAGAGAGAGAGAGAGAGAGAGAGAGAGAGAGAGAGAGAGAGAGAGAGCAGACGGCGATAAGGTGAAGGTGGAGAGGCGGAGCAAACGAAGTAGGGGATGGAGGGGGGGCCTTGGGGGAAGAGGGGGAGAGGGGGGGACTAACCCTGGTTCACAAACACCCCCTCACCCTGGTCCGCACGGCTCAACTTTTACTTCCGAGCCAGCAAGTATAAATCCTATCTTCTTATAAGGGGACGCGACGGTGTACAACCCTGAACTTGAGAATTCTTTGGGTAGCTGAGAATTGGTGGCCAAGGAGAAGGGGCGGTGGCATTTCTTGGGCTTTGGGTTGGAAAGTGGTTGACTTTTTTTTATATTTTTTCTATTCAAGTTTTCCCCCCAAAGAAACGAGGGTATTTATATATACGCCTCTTGAGCTTTTCCGATGATCGGGGTTATGAATGAGAAAAGACTTCCATAACGAAGACAGACCAAGATTGAAAATGGAGAAATGACATTCGAGGAAAATGTGGGAGTGGCAGAGGAGGCTAAGAAAAATAAGGTGAAGAAACGAAGGTCATAGCGAGAAATGAAGCAAGACGAAGCCCAGCGGAATTTCTAAATACTTTTGAGGGGACAGAAATAACCAGGAAAATGGAAAACGTGCGAGAAATGATTTGAAATATGATTGAAAAAAGTCACACCTCTGTGGAGAGAAAGCTGTATCATGCAACAGCAAACTACAAACAGAGGTTGAAGAGGAACATTAACAAGGCACGAACAATGCTAAAGTTGAAGGAGTAGAAAATCGGCTTTTGTGGAGTTCGAAGGAAGGAGAGAGAGAGAAACGAGA
>BOPN01001494.1:278898-281398 GCA_017312705.2 Penaeus japonicus
GTCTCTGTCTTTGTTTCTCTCTCTCTCTCTCTGTGGTTCTCTCTCTCTCTCTCTCTCTCTCTCTCTCTCTCTCTCTCTCTCTCTCTCTCTCTCTCTCTCTCTCTCTCTCTCTCTCTCTCTCTCTCTCTCTCTCTATATATATATATATATATATATATATATATACATATATACATAAAGGATAAAAATATATACAAATATATGCGTATGGATAGAACAACGACCGCTTAAACAAACCACCTGCCAAGAATAGTAAAAAGCAAAAAAAGCAAAAAAATAGATTCCCGCGGTGACATTGCAACCCTCAAACGGGCATGTCCTTTGCTCATAGATATTTACATCTTCTGAAGTGAAACAAGAAAATCATTAGGCTACGTAACGCTCTCAGACGCATAGGAGAAAGTTGTGAGTCATTTGTCTGTTGTTTAATGCCATGGCCACGGTCAGGCGACTGTTCACACAGGTACAAGGCTTCGGGCGTGAAGATGATTTTGTGAAATGTGAAACACACACACACACACACACACACACACACACACACACACACACACACACACACACACACACACACACACACATATATATATATATATATATATATATATATATATATATATATGTATATATATATACATATATATATATATATATATATATATATATATATATATATATATGTATATATATATACACATGTATATATATATATATATATATATATATATATATATATATATATATATATATATATATATATATATATATATATATATATATAAATCTCTACCTCTTCTCTCTCTGTGTATGTATATATATATATATATATATATATATATATATATATATATATATATATATATATATATATATATATATATATATATATATATATATATTTGTGTGAGTGTATGTGTGTAAATGAGCATGTTATATAATGGTGATATGTAATTCATTGATGGCTGCTGACCTTGCCCAGGGCAATAAAGAGCATGTTGCAATCCGCTGACAGCGTTTCCCCAAAACTCTTGCCCTTCACGCCTTTAGCTAAAATTAGAAGGAAAAGAAAAAAAAAACTATATGATAAAATGAATAGATGATAGATAAACAGAAATAAATAAAAGAAGATTCTTGCTCCCAAGTTCCTCCTCAGCCACCTGACCTTCCGTGGTATTTCCTTCCGCCTTTCACCATACATCCCGTCTTCTTGTCGTTACATAAGGAGAAAATGACGATGGCCAAGGGAAAGATGCCGATTCGCAGCCATTTCGAAGGCAGGGGTGTTGAAGGCTTATTTGACCGTAGTCGTAATGGATTGATTTAGGGGAAGACTACTTAAGGGCTACTTGTTAAGGAACTAAAACGGAATATAAGGGAAGTGAAGTGGAGCTAAATATTCATTGTTGTTTAGGCGCATAAGAGAACCAAAAAAATATATATAGGAAAATCATTATCATTCTTTGTTTCATAGATTATCCAGAATAGCGTAATTTCTTACAGCCTCCCGTTTTCCTCTAGACTGTTCTAGCGTAGTTAGCAGAAATCAAAATGGAAAAGTTTACACATCAGACTGATTGTGTAAGCAGTCAAAGTAGCTGCCTTTTAGACCCATTATAGGAATGATCCTGCTTAGATCTCATTACTTTTAGACTTACAGTTGCCAAGATCAAAACCATAGTTGAAGAAATCAAAAAGACACTGCGTTTCCTCTTTGGATGGTAAGTACAAGGAAACGTTATCTACTCACTTTATCAAAGGCCTCAAGGGCGCTTTTTGTGTTTACTTTGTCCTTTCTTGTACAGAAGAATGGCCCCTTTCCACGGCAGCTGATTCGGCACAAGATAGTTCTTTAAACTGGATCAAAACGTCCAAAACAATCTTAGTTCACAAAAAGGCAAGCGAGAGGGCGAAGATCTCGTGTCCTGAGCACAGAGCTCGTCGATTGCACTGCGTTCACCCACGCTCGAGACGAGACACTGTTCTTGAATTTCATGAGATTTCACTGTACCCGTTTACGTGGTACATGATCCTTAATTACTGCTAGATTTAATAGGAGTGATTGTAAGCAGGGAAGCGTGGCGCCCTGGACAACTAAAATCTACATAATTAACCATAAGATACTGCGAATCAACTTTCACTTTCTTTTTGGTGAATATATGTTCATTCTCGTATCTTAGCAGTTACTAGAACGTGTGGCAACCTCTTCAGTGCCACACTAGTTCATGGCCAAAAGAAGATTAGTCTCTCTTTATTTTCAATTTTTTGTTTTTTTACTTTATTTTTTATCTACTTTTTTTCTTTAGATACCAGCACCCTAACCACAGGTGAATTGAGCGTCAGGATGCAAACCCGTCTAAACCAGACTGCTCAATTCGTGAGGTTCACATTTCTCTACGAGTTTCAAAACCACTTCAAGGTCCATCTTTTCCCCGCTAATATAGGTAAAAAAAAAAATGCTATTAGACTTAGAAAAGACGGAAAAAATTACAACGAGCTAAAATGA
>BOPN01001495.1:10000-17500 GCA_017312705.2 Penaeus japonicus
GGGAAGTCATAGAGGGGGTCAGTAGGGTTCTATGTGGGGGTCATTCGCTAAGGTTCATTGGCTATATGTCTGATGTAAAGTATTTGCGTGTGATTTATGGTTCAATGGGTGATATGGCTTTTTGAAACGGGAATGGATCAGTGGAGGAGTTGTATCTTTTTTTGTGTATCTATATCTATTGACATGTATATAGACATTAATGCAAATTATCGTGTAGATATATGACTCTCTATCTGTCTTTCTATTTCTTGTGTGTTGCTCGCTGTCCTACATCCATCTTTTTCTCTTTGTGTCTGTGTTTGCTTGTTTCGCTCGCTCTTTCTCTCTCTCTCTGTCAATCTCTGTCAATCAATCTATCTCTCCCTCCTTCCCTTCCCCTCTAACACTCTTCCCTTCTCTTGCCCCTACCTCTCTTTCTCACTCGCTCTCTCCTTCTCCCCTCCCTCCCTTCCCCCGTCTCTCTCTCTCCCTCGCTCCCGGTCTTTTCTCTCTCTCTCTCTCTCTCTCTCTGTTAATGAATCCATCTCTTCCTTCTTCCCTTCCCCTCTATCTCTCTCCCTTTGTCTTGCCCCCTCCCTCTCTTTCTCACTCTCTCTCTCTCTCTCCCTATCTCCCCTTTCTCTCTCTCATTCTATCTCTCCCTCCTTCCCTCCCCCTCCCTTCCCCCGTCTCTCTCTCTCCATCGCTCCCGGTCTCCCCCCCCCTCTCTCTCTCTCCTCTCTCCCTCTCTCTCTCTCTCTCCCTCTCTCTTCCTCTCTCTCTCTCTCTCCCTCTCTCTCTCTCTCTCTCTCTCTCTCTCTCTCTCTCTCTCTCTCTCTCTCTCTCTCTCTCTCTCTCTCTCCCTCTCTCTCTCTCTCTCTCTCTCTCTCTCTCTCCCTCTCTCTCTCTCTCTCTCTTCCTCTCTCTCTCTCTCTCCCTCTCTCTCTCTCTCTCTCTCTCTCTCTCTCTCTCTCTCTCTCTCTCTCTCTCTCTCTCTCTCTCTCTCTCTCTCTCTCTCTCTCTCTCTCTCTCTCTCTCCCTCTCTCTCTCTCTCTCTCTCTCTCTCTCTCTCTCTCCCTCTCTCCCTCTCTCTCTCTCTCTCTCTCTCTCTCCCTCCCTCTCTCTCTCTCTCTCTCTCTCTCTCTCTCTCTCTCTCTCTTCCTCTCTCTCTCTCTCTCCCTCTCTCTCTCTCTCTCTCTCTCTCTATCTCTCTCTCTCTCTCTCTTCCTCTCTCTCTCTCTCTCCCTCCCTCTCTCTCTCTCTCTCTCTCTCTCTCTCTCTCTCTCTCTCTCTCTCTCTCTCTCTCTCTCTCTCTCTCTCTCTCTCTCTCTCTCTCTCTCTCTCTCTCTCTCTCTCTCTCTCTCTCTCTCTCTCTCTCTCTCTCTCTCTCTCGGGCAAGGCTCACGACAAAAGTTTCCTGACCACAAGACCACTGCACACTGCAAGATAGTCAATGTTGATAGCTCTACAGTTACCCTGAGGGCATGGCGTTGCAAATCTCGAGACGCAGACGAAATGAATAATTATCACCTTATCGCTCTGCTTTCTTTGGTATCTTGAGAGAAAATGCTAACAAATCAATTAACAGCATTTTTGGAAGCCAGTTATCTTCTACCTAAAATGCTGCATGAATTCCAAACATCACAACACGAAACTGATGTACTTTATCGAAAGCTTTTAACATTGTTTGTCTTGTAATCCTTCTTAACAAACTGAAAAATGAAGGAATGTAATGAAATTAATAACCACTGGATCAAAAATTTCCCGTTCACGAGAAATCATTCAGTCGGAATCCGTAAAAATGAATCGACAATGCAACTAGTTTCCCTCAATGCACGGATTTACACTAAACTCTATTTCATTTACTATGTTCATTCATGATCTATCGTCTATTGTAAAAAGAATGTCTTCTTTTTCAATATTTACAGATGACTCATCATTTCTTCACGGTGCCTCTGCGAACTGAAAAGAAAAACTCGATAGGTTCATAGAAGCAGAAAATATATTTCGATACCAAGAGGCTCAGACTGGATCCGCATAAAACACAAAATATCTTCTAGGCCTTCAAAATATTGTCAAAATCCATTCAGACAGTATTTTAGAATTCGAAGAATCTTACCTTAAACCTAGCACTCAAATTGAAAGTCTAGTATACATAGAGAGATTTAATGACCTTTAACAATTGACAGCATTTATAAGAAAGTAATGCACACATTGATATACCTGAGCCACATGTGAAAATAAATCCTGACAGAAACGATGACTGTTGTTGTGAAACCCTGGCTCTAAAATTCAGTAACTGCTTTTTCAAAAGAAGAAGAAGAAGAAGAAGAAGAAGAAGAAGAAGAAAATGGAGTAACACTAGGCAATGTGGATAAGTCCAACAATATAATTATCATGACACATATTAATAATTCATGAAGGGAGAGTATCTTCACCCTTACAAATAAGAGGCAACATAGAAGGTGTCTTAACGAGAAAGATGTCATAAGATCTTTTACGGAAATAAGGGCAAAACAAATGTAAATACCTCATGATATTAGTTATATTTCTAATCAGAATATCTTCAAAACAAAATAAAAAGAACACATTATCAAAGCATCAGTCAGTTGAATATCAGGCCGAAAACTTTATTCTAATATTTTGTTATCTATGCATATGTGTTTCGTATTATTTATGTATTCCCTTGTTACTGGACTATGTAACTATCATTCATGTAAAAAATAAACAAAAAACATTTGTCATTTGGGAAATGAAGCATTTTGAATTTGAGTCTGAATCTCTCGCTCTCTCTTCCCCTCATCTCTCTTTCTCTCTCTTCCACTTCCCCTCTCTCTTTCTCTATCTCTGTCTCCCTCTCTACCTCCTTTCCTCCTTGCTTCCCTCCTTCTCTTTCTTCCAACAAAGCCGCCATTTCTCTACTTGAGAAAGGCAACCTCCTACTCCATCTCCCTCCCTCCATCCCTCTCTCCCATTCTCCCTCCCTCCCTCCCTCCCTCCATCCATCCCTCCTTCCCTCCACCCCTCTCTCCCATTCTCCCTCCCTCCATCCATCCATCCATCCACCCCTCTCTCCCATTCTCCCTCCCTCCATCCATCCATCCAACCCTCTCTCCCTCCCATTCTCCCTCCCTTCCAACCTCCTTCTCTCCCCCCCCCCCCCTTCGGCCAGCGCAGCCTCCTTCCCATCTCCTGATCTGCTTGAGGAGGATTCCGAAGCCCTGAATGAAAGGAAACCCAGGAAGGGAAATCATGAAGGAAGCACTTCAGGGACCTAAGCCCTTTCCCCTAAGAATGGCTTTGAACGAACGCTAAAGAGATGTGGAGGGAGGGATGGGGGGGGAGAGAAGGGGGAGTGGAGAGGGAGGGAAAGATAGGGGAGTGGAGAGGGAGGGAAAGATAGGGGAAGGGAGGGAAGGGAATGTTAGGGAGGGGGAGGGAAGGAAAGGGAAGGAGAGGGGACAAGGGAAGGGAAAGGAGGGACATGAGAGAAAAGGAAGAGAGAGAAGTGGGGGAGGAAGGGGAAGAAGGGAAGAGAACGTAAAGAAGAGGAAAAGAATGTGAGGAAAGGAAGTAAAGTGAAATAAAGGAAGAAAGGTATAGAAAAGGAAAAGGAAAAGGGGAAGAAACAGAAGGGGAAGGGTGAAAGGAAAAGAATAAAAGAGGAGGGAAGGAAGGTAAAGAAAAAAGAAAAGGGAAATGCGAGAAAGGAAAGGGAAAGAAGGGGAGAAGGGGAAGGGAAAGAGGAGAAGAGAAGGGAAATGAGAGAAATGAAAGAAGAAGAAAGCAGAGAAGGGGAAGGGAAAGAGGAGAAGAGAAGGGAGCTGAGAGAAAGGAAAGGAGAAGAAAGTGGAGAAGGGGAAGGGAAAGAAGAGAAGAGAAGGGAATTGAGAGAAAAGAAAGGAAAAGAAAGCGGAGAAGGGGAAGGGAAAGAAAAGAAAAGGGAATTGAGAGAAAAGAAAGGAGAAGGAAACGGAGAAGGGGAAGGGAAAGAAGAGAAGAGAAGGGAATTGAGAGAAATGAAAGAAGAAGAAAGCAGAGAAGGGGAAGGGGAAGAAGAGAAAAAAAAAGAAATTGAGAGAAAAAGAAAGGAGAAAGAAAGAAAGCGGAGAAGGGGAAGGGAAAGAAGAAGAGAAAGAGAAAAGGAATTGAAAAAAAAAAAAGGCAGAAAGAAAGTGGAGAAGGGGAAGGAAGAGGAAAAGAGAAGGAGTTAAGAGAAATGAAAGAAGAAGAAAGGGGAGAAGGGGAAGGGAAAGAGGAGAAGAAAAGGGAATTAAGAGAAAAGAAAGGAGAAGAAAGCGGAGAAGGGGAAGGGAAAGAAGAGAAGAGAAAGGAATTGAGAAAAAAAAGGCGAAGAAAGTGGAGAAGGGGAAGGGAAAGAGGAAAAGAGAAGGGAGTTAAGAGAAATGAAAGAAGAAGAAAGGGGAGAAGGGGAAGGGAAAGAGGAGAAGAAAAGGGAATTAAGAGAAAAGAAAGAAGAAGAAAGCAGAGAAGGGGAAGGGAAAGAGGAGAAGAAAAGGGAATTGAGAGAAAAGAAAGGAGAAGAAAGCGGAGAAGGGGAAGGGAAAGAGGAGAAGAGAAGGGAATTGAGAGAAAAGAAAGGAGAAGAAAGCGGAGAAGGGGAAGGGAAAGAGGAGAAGAGAAGGGAATTGAGAGAAAAGAAGGAAGAAATGGGAGAAGGGGAAGGAAAGAGGAAAAGAGAAGGGAATTAAGAGAAATGAAAGAAGAAGAAAGCGGAGAAGGGGAAGGGAAAGAAGAGAAGAAAAGGGAATTGAGAGAAAAGAAAGGAGAAGAAAGCGGAGAAGGGGAAAGGAAAGAGGAGAAGAGAAGGGAATTGAGAGAAAAGAAAGGAGAAGAAAACGGAGAAGTGGAAAGGAAAGAGGAAAAGAGAAGGGAGTTAAGAGAAATGAAAGAAGAAGAAAGTGGAGAAAGGGAAGGGAAAGAAAATTCTATAAAGCTGTAAGGAATTGTGGTTCTGTTTGGTTCTCGATTTCCGTTTTTTTCAAGGCTGTCTATCTCTGTAATTGCCTCTCTCTTATCTCTTTTCTTTTATTTCCATTTCCTCGTCTGTTATTTTTTTCTGTCTTTCTTTAACTCTCTCTCTCTATATCCCACTTCTTTGGTCGGGCTTCACTGCTTGCTTGCTTTAATCGAACGTGGAAGGGAAGGTGTGTGTGTGTGGGGGGGGGGGGCGTTTGTGGGGGGGTGGGGGGGGTTGTTTGTGTGTGTGTGGGGGGGGGGGGCTTGGTGTGTGTTGGGGGGGAGGGGTCGTATATGTGTGTGTGAATGTGTGTGTGTGTGGGGGGGTCGTTTGTGGGTGGAGAGGGGGTCGTTTGTGTGTGTTGGGGGAGGGGGTCGCATATGTGTGTGTGTGAGTGTGTGTGTGTGTGTGCGTGCGTAGACTTACTTAGTGCTTGGAATTCACATAATCCTATATAGATGGAGAGGGAGGTTGTGAATGTGTGTATGTGTATTAGAGTGTTACTTAGGACTTAGAACACACATAATCCTATATAGATGTCTATGTTTGCGCCCGCTCTCCTTACCCTTGGTTATTCAAACAATGCCTGATTCAATTTTTTTTTCTCGAAAAATCCCCGGATGGGCGATTTCATTCAGCCATTTAGGTCATACCCCCCACCCCATCCCACCCCCACCCCTCCCTTAGGAACCTAATTATCGAGGCTTCATTTTGTTCGACAATAATCTGGGGGGGGGGAGGGGTAAGAGGGATACTGGAATTTGATTTTAAGGAATCGTTCTCTCTCTCTTTCTGTCTTTCTCTCTCTCTCTCTCTCTTTCTTTCCCTCTCCCTTCTCTTCCCTTCCCTCCACTCCCATCCCATACCCTTCCCTCCCTTTCCCTCCCCTTCCCTTCCGTTCCCTCCCCATCCCTCTCCTTCCCCTCCCGTTTCTTCCCTTCCCTTCCCTTCCTTCCCCTGCCCTTAACCTTCCTCCCCTCCCTATCCCCTGCCCTTCCCTTCCATTCCCTCCCTTTCCCTCCCATGCCCTTCCCTTCCCTTACTCACTACCATGAGTTCCCGTCTGGGTTTCCTTTCCTTGGGACTTCAGGACTCGAGAGGGAAGTCATCAGGGTTGGGTGTCAGCTGAGAGGAGGAGGAAGTGGTCGTCTCTCGCAAGCAGAGGGATGGCGGATCTGTTGGGAGGGAGGGAGGGAGGGGAGGGAGGGGAGGGAAGGGGAGAGAGGGGAGGGAGGGAGGGGATGGAGGGAGGGAAGGGGAGAGAGGGGAGGGAGGGTTGGAGGGTGGGAGCAGAAAGAGAGATAGATAGATAGATAGATAGATAGATAGATAGTTAGAGAGATAGAGAGAGAGAGAGAGAAAGAACTAGATATATATGTTTACACATAGATAGATATTGACAAAAGAGATGCGTTGGTATATAATATTAATGACGGCTATGATAATAGACTGTACGATGCACAATGATTTTCGCTCAAAAAGTATATATATATATATATATATATATATATATATATATATATATATATATATATATATATATATATATATATATATATATATATATATATATATATATATATATATATATATATATATATATATATATCTTGTAACTTTACGATAAAGCATATTTTCCCACAAAACTTTATCGAAGGGAAACCTATGTAAAATACTGTCAAATATTCCTTTATGAGTTAAGCAATATAATCTAGAATTATTTAAAGAAATATCAATTTTTCATACTGATAAGGATTCTAATAAGTATTTAGTTTCATTGGGATTCAGTGATTATATTTACAATATTCGTAATACCTAAATAATGTATATGTAGGTTGCACTTGGATTAATTATATAAACCCTTTATGATACTTTATTTTTGAGACAACATCGCTGGAAACAAACATCCAAATGAAACGAAAAACAAAGAGAAAGACCAAATATTGATGTATATATATTTTTTTATTCTTCGTTGGCACTTTGTTGACTAATTGGGTAAGGTTATGCAGTAAGGTTAAAGCTTATTGATAAAAAAACATTGATCTTTTCGAGGTCAGTGGGGGTCAAGACCGTCTTTAATCGTTTACTTATTTCCCTGATCTGTGAAATAAAGAAAAAAAAATCCTCTGGTATGTTGCATCTTTAAGATAAGTTGGTGATTACGTAACACATTATTCTGCAACGATACGCTACCCCCCGAAATTCGTGTAATTATTAAACTATCACGCGTCATGTATTATCGTTTAAATTTTATCTTTTATCACTATGGCGATTCTTACCATTCATCTTTGCGAAGAATATATCCACGTTTCTAAATTTAGAATCAGTGTGATAACGAGGTTAGAGATATCCATTGCAAACCATCCCGATAGGTTACCTCATCCCCCCCCCTAGTAATTAAGCTCCTCATTTGTGAGACGTAGGCTTGCGAAGCTTCCTTGCAGGCATCATCAACACGAGAGGAATACAGTCTCACGCAAGGCCTCGAGTGAGCGGTCTTGCAGTCTTCATGTGTTCTTGTATTTTGTTTTAGCTGAGGT
>BOPN01001495.1:25000-32500 GCA_017312705.2 Penaeus japonicus
TGTTAATTCTGTTTCAGGCTCTTAAAAATATATATATATATATATATATATATATATATATATATATATATATATATATATATATATATATATATATATATATATATATATATATATATATATATATATATATATATATATATATGTATATATAGTATATATATATATATATATATATATATATATATATATATATATATATATATATATATATATATATATATATATATATATATATATATATATATATATATATATAGTATGGAGTATGATAAAAAAAAATTGTGAATGATAATTTATGAATGATTATAATGATGATTTTTTTTAATTAGATTTTTTTTAAATTTCAAATATACGCCTAAATATAAAAATTGTAGACATTATTCAAAATAAAAAGCAAAACGTCGGAAAAATTTTTCGTCATAAAACAAAAAAAAAAAAAAAAAAAAAAAAAAAGAAGAAGAAGAAAAAAAGAAGAGTTTTCCTCTCCGAATGTATCCAAATGTATCCCGATTACGTATAAACCAAAAAAAAAAAAAAAAAAATAAGAAGCAAAAACCTAATAGTCACCCCTCTGCCTATACACATTTTCGTTTTCGTGAACCCGGCTGGAAAATTATTCAAATGCCTCCCCCCTCCCCCCTCCCTCCCTCCCTCCTCCCCCGACCTCTACGTATTAGAAAAGAAAAGAAAAAAAAAAGTTAATGAGTGGGAAAAAATGTGCCACTTGGAGAATCCTAATGAGGTTTGAATACTCTGAACCTCATTATGGAGTTGTGGCCTTATGATGAACAGGAAGAGGAATGAGGAAGGAGAGGAGAGAAAAGGGGAGGAGGGGAGGAGGGGCAGGGAGGGGAGGAGGGGCAGGGAGGGGAGGGGGGGGCAGGGAGGGGAAGGGTGGGAATGAGGAAGGAGAGGAGAGAAAAGGGGAGGAGGGGAGGAGGGGCAGGGAGGGGAAGGTTGGGGGGTTACCAAGGGGAAGGAAGAGTGAGTGAAGGGGAGGAGGGAGGAGGGGCAGGGAGGGGCAGGGTGGAATGAGGAAGGAGAGGAGAGAAAAGGGGGAGGAGGGGGGAGGAGGGGCAGGGAGGGAAGGGTGGGGGGGTTTACCAAGGGGAAGGAAGAGTGAGTGAGAGGGAGAGGAGGGGGAGGGGAGGGGCAGGGAGGGGCAGGGTGGGAATGAGGAAGGAGAGGAGAGAAAAGGGGAGGAGGGGAGGAGGGGCAGGGAGGGGAAGGGTGGGGGGTTACGAAGGGGAAGGAAGGGTGAGTGAAGGGGAGGAGGGGAGGAGGGGCAGGGAGGGGAAGGGTGGGAATGAGGAAGGAGAGGAGAGAAAAGGGGAGGAGGGGAGGAGGGGCAGGGAGGGGAAGGGTGGGGGGTTACGAAGGGGAAGGAAGGGTGAGTGAAGGGGAGGAGGGGAGGAGGGGCAGGGAGGGGAAAGGTGGGAATGAGGAAGGAGGGGAGGAGGGGCAGGGAAGGGAAGGGTGGGGGGTTACGAAGTGGAAGGAAGGGTGAGTGAAGGGGAAGGACAGACTGAGAGGGTGAGGGGGGAGAGGGATGTACCGAAAGGCAAGGAGAGACAGGGAGGAGCAGGGGTAAGGTAGGGGTAAGGGACTGAGGGAGGGGGGAGGGGTAGGAAGAGCACGGAGGGTTAAGGAAGGTAAGGAAAGATTATTATAAGTAAGGGAATTACAGGGAGGAGGGGAGGGAGGGTTAAGATGGGCCAGGCAGAGAGGAAGAGAGGTGGGGGGTGGGGGGTGGGGGTGTTCCCTTCCTCCCTCTCTTTCTGTTTTCTTCTGCTTATTTTCCTTCTTCTCTTCTCTTCTATTGTTTTGTTTTCTTCTTCTGTATCCACTTCTCTCTCTTCTGTGTATATTTTTGTTTTGCATTGCTTATTTCTTTTCTTTCCCTTTCTCTGCCTTTATTTCTGTGTGTTTGTTTATCTCTCATTTCATTGCTTTACTTTTTTTGTGCTTGTGTATGTGTATATGCCTATACACTTATCGTTATTTTTTCCCCTTTCCCCTCTTTGCCTCTCTCTCTCTCTCTTTCTTTTGGTTTCTGTTTTCTCTCTCTCTATCTCTCTATTTCTCTCTATTTATCTACCTATCTTTCTTTCTCTCTCTCTCTCTCCCTCCTTCCTTTTACCTTTACTATCTCCCATTCCCTCTTGCTTACTCCCTCTACCCCTCCTTACCTCCTTTTCCCTCTTTCTATGTCTCCCCTTCCTTCTATTCTTGTCTTCCGCCCTACTCTTCTCTCACCTCTCATCCCCCCATGTCCTCTCTCCTCCCCATTTCTCTCTATCTTAAGGGTATTTTAATACACATTTGTTGCAATATAATATTCACATACCATACGCATTTGTTGCAATATAATATTCACATACCATACGCATTTGTTGCAATATAATATTCACATACCATACGCATTTGTTGTAATATAATATTCACATACTATTTAAATATAATTACAGTGGTATAAGTTAGTATCACACCATCAAATAAATCGTATGTGATATATACATTTCTCCTTCCTTTCATCATGACAACCCCCCACTCTCGCCCTCCCTCTCCCTCTCTCCCTCACCCTCCCTCCTTCCCCTTCCTCACAATCCCCTCTGCCTCGTTCATCTCTCTCTCTCTCTCTCTCTCTCTCTCTCTCTCTCCCTTCCCTATATATCTCCGTCTCTCTCGCACTCCCTCTCCCCCTCCTTATCCTTTTCTCTCTCCATCCACCCTCTCTTTCCTCTCTCTTTCACACCCTTCAAACCTCTCTCCCTTCTTCACTCTCTCCCCCTCCACCCGTACCCTTTCCCCTCTCCACCCACCCTCTATCTCCCCTCTCTTTCACGCTCTTCTAACCCCTCTCTCCTTCCCTCACTCGCTCTCTTTCCATCCATGCCCTTTCCCCTCACCTCCCACTCGCCCTCTCTATTTCACTCCCTTCTCCCTTCTCGCTTCTCTTTCCTTCTTTCCCTCGCTTTGCCTCTCCGCTCGACCGTTTCAAAATGAACAATTCTTTATCGAGTGAGAACTAAACTGAAGTTGCAAGATCACACTGCAAATAAGTAATAAATGAATCAAAAGGCCAACGGCCACGCAACATCATTTGCAATACAACATTAAACGTGTATGTTTGTTTGTGTAAATATGGTCGTGTATATATGTGTGTGTAACTGTATGTGCGTATGTATATGTTTAACTGTATGAATGTATGTATGTAACTGTGTGTACGTATGTATATGTGTGTAACTGTCTGTTTGTATGTATGTGTATGAAACTGTGTGTGTGCGTGTGATCATGTGCGTGTGTCAGCTTGGGAACGCTTTGTTCCGCTTGAGAGAACACTAATTGCATTCTACAAAGCTTTCACAAACTAATTTCCTCCGAATAAAAACAGTAAATAAAGTCAATAGACGTAAATGGAGTCAGATCATATACACACGACTTATGTGCATATGTAAACAGATAAAAACAAATACATGCACATACAGAAGGACAGGCGTGGAACAGCAAACAAACATATACATTGAAATGAGACATGCATACATAACACGTTGGTAGTGGGAGGGGGCAGGGAGGGGGTAGGATGGGTTAGTGAAAGGGAAGGGGGGGGGGCGGTTGGCTGTGGGACGTTTAGAAGAGGTTATGAAAAATGATTTTAAAAAGTAAGGAATGGACAGGAAGGATGACAGAAAGGATGTCAAAAACACATAGATGCACCAACAATCTCTCTCTCTCTTTCTCTTTCTCTCTCTGTCTCATTCTCTCTGTTTCTCTCTCTCTCTTTCTCTCTCTCTCTCTTTCTCCATCATCTGCTTGTCTCCCTCTCTCTCTCTCTCTCTCTCTCTCTCTCTCTCTCTCTCTCTCTCTCTCTCTCTCTCTCTCTCTCTCTCTCTCTCTCTCTCTCTCTCTCTCTCTCTCTCTCTCTCTATATATATATATATATATATATATATATATATATATATATATATATATATCTCACTCTTTCTAACACACACAAACAGACATACTAGCATACACCCACACAAACACACACACACGCAAAGTCCCTCACTCATCCGACACACAAGCGCAAACAGTGCACTGTTTGCGCACGACTATCTTGGAGGAAAATAATTCAGACAGGAACATCCTCATCCAAATTCGTAAATAATTGCTTAAAAAAAAGAAAAAAAAGATAGAGTCAGCGAAATAAAATCTTGTGAAGAATATAAGCAGAGACGCAGATGCTCTCTCTTCTCCTTTTCCTCCCATTTGGTTTATTTCTTTTTCCTTCTTCTTCTTCCTCTTTCGGTTTTTGGTCTTCTTTTGGGTCTTCCTCTCATTCTTCTTTCTCTTTCCATTCGCTTTCTCTCTCTCTCTCTCTCTCTCTCTCTCTCTCTCTCTCTCTCTCTCTCTCTCTCTCTCTATCTTTCCATCTCCCACTCTTTCTCTCCTTTCTTCCTCTTAAGCTTCCTTCTTCTTTTTTCCTCCCTCTCTCTGCCTTTTCCTTTTTACTTTTCCCTCTTCTTTTTATCTCTTTCTCCTTCTCCTCCCTCCCTTTTTCACCTCCTCCTCTTAGATTATCCACCCTTCTTCCTTTCCACATTATTTTTCCTTTCTACCTCCCCCTCCCTCCTCAACTTCCTCCTTCTCATCATATTCTCCTTTTAATCTCTCCCTCCCTTCTCCCTCCCTTCCCTTTCCCTTTCCCTCCCCCTTCTCTTCCCTCCTTCTCCCTCCTTCTCCCTCCCCGCTTTATCTCCCTCCTCTCCCCGCTCCTTCTCCCTCCCCTCTTTATCTCCCTCCTCTCCCCGCTCCTCCTCCCTCTCCCTCCCCTCTTTATCTCCCTCCTCTCCCCGCTCCTTCTCCCTCCTTCTCCCTCCCCGCTTTATCTCCCCCCTCTCCCCGCTCCTTCTCCTTCTTGTCTGACACACACAAAGGTGCGAAGGTTTCCGCTTCCTTGGCCTAATACTTCATGCATTTTACACTACAGGATGTTTTCTTTGGGGACGAAAAGAGAGAGGCGAGAGAGAAGGAGAGAGGGAGAAGGAGGGGGAGAGTAAGAGATAGGGAGAAGAAGGGGGGGAGAGAGAGAGGCGAGAGAGAAGGAGAGAGGGAGAGAGATTAGGAGAGGGAGAGTAAGAGAGAAAGAGAGAGAGGGAGAAAGAGGGGGGGAGTAAGAGAGAGAGAAAAGGGGAGGGAGAGAGGGAGAAGGAGAGGGGAGTAAGAGAGAGTAAGAGAGAGAGAGAGAGAGAGAGAAGGAGAGGGAGAGTAGAGAGAGAGAGAGAGGGGAGAGTCAGAAGAAAAAAAAGAAATGAAGAGAAACAGAGAGAGAAATAATTAATTACATAGATAGATAGACAAACACACAGACAGACAGACAGAGAGATAGACAGATATATAGATTGATAGTTGAGAAAGAGAGAGAGAGGGTTAGAAAGAGATAAACAGATAAAGAAAAAAAATATATATATATAGATAGATAGATAGATAGATAGATAGATAGAGAGAGAGAGAGAGAGAGAGAGAGAGAGAGAGAGAGAGAGAGAGAGAGAGAGAGAGAGAGAGAGAGAGAGAGAGAGAAGAGAGAGAGAGAGGAAGAGAGAGAGAGAAAGAGAGAGAGAGAGAGAGAGAGAGAGAGAGAGAGAGAGAAAAGAGGGAGAAGCAGCCAAACAGACAGGCAAACAAAGACTCGGAAAGAGAGAGAGAGAGAGAGAGAGAGAGAGAGAGAGAGAGAGAGAGAGAGAGAGAGAGAGAGAGAGAGAGAGAGAGAGAGAGAGAGAGAGAGAGAGAGAGAGAGAGAGAGAGAGAGAGAGAGAGAGAGAGAGAGAGAGAGAGAGAGAGAGAGAAAGTGAGTGAGAGAGAGAGAGAGAGAGAGAGAGAGAGAGAGAGAGAGAGAGAGAGAGAGAGAGAGAGAGAGAGAGAGAGAGAGAGAGAGAGAGAGAGAGAGAGAGAGAGAGAGAGAGAGAGAGAGAGAGAGAGAGAGAGAGAGAGAGAGAGAGAGAGAGAGAGAGAGAGAGAGAGAGAGAGAGAGAGAGAGAGAGAGAGAGAGAGAGAGAGAGAGAGAGAGAGAGACAGAGAGAGAGAGACAGAGACAGAGAGAGAGAATCTAAAACGTATCCAGAAAGACAACTCCCGGAGTGCAAGAGAAAGCGACCCAAACAAAAGAGGCGATGGGATGCCTCGCCGTGTAAACATCCACAGGATATCTGGAGAGCGTTATGGCATGTCATATTGCAAGTTCTCTCGTCTGTTATCTATCACTATCGATATCTTCCCCGTTGCAGATGTTGACATGTGAGATAGGTTATGCTGCATCGTGATGTAGGTGGGTATGTACGTCTTTCAGATCTCTCTCACTCTCTCTCTCTCTCTCTCTCTCTCTCTCTCTCTCTCTCTCTCTCTCTCTCTCTCTCTCTCTCTCTCTCTCTCCGTGTCTGTCTTTGTTCGTTTATCTGTTGTCTGTCTGTCTCTCTCTCTCTCTGTCTCTTTAACTCTGTCTTTGTCTGTCTGTCTGTCTGTCTCTGTCTCTGTCTCTGTCTCTCTCTCTCTCTCTCTCTCTCTCTCTCTCTCTCTCTCTCTCTCTCCTCTATCTGTCTCTCTGTATGTGTGTGTGTGTTTGTATGTAGATGTGTATATGCGTATATGTATGTATGGTTGTGTATACATGTATTTGTGCGTGTATGTGTATATACGAACGAATCCATGAATGAAAGGAAGGGGAAAAGAAAGAAATATAAATAAGTAAACAAAGAATAAACGAAGGAAGGAAGATATGAAAGAAAGAAGAAAGGAAGAAGGAGAGAAAAAAGTATATATACACATATCACATCATACTCTTGAAATATCTATTCCTTCCTTGTATTTGATACATGCATGGCTTACAGCAACAACAATAGAAACGACGGCAACAATACAACAACGAGATCATCAACAACAACAACGCAACAACAATGGTGACAACGACAACAACAACAAAAACTGCAACATTATTATTAGTAACAGCGACAACAACAGCAAAGACAACAACAACAGCGACGACAACGACAGCAACAACACACCAGCATCATAATCAACAATAACAATGAAGAAAAGAAGAAGAACAACAACGACAGCAACAAAACAACAACAATAACAAAAACAGTTAAAATACCTGCCTGGTGGAAATAAAGGATATCACTTTCCAGTTTTTTTTTTTTTTTTTTTTTTCTTTACCTCCCAGGAACTTCAACTTCTACCTTATTACTATAAATTTTCCATTTGTTTTATATTTCTCCTCTGAGATTTTTGTTTCTCTATCACTAGCCTTTACTCCTTTGATAATCTACCTTGATAAATCTCTGGCGTCTTGCAGTAGTGTTGTATAGTTCTCTCTTTTCTCTCTCTCTCTCTCTTTCTCTCTTTCATCCATCTCTGCCTCCTTACCTCTCCCCTCTCCTCCCCTTCTATTTTCCCCCTTTCCCTTTCCCTTCTCTCCCTTTTTCTCTACCTCCCCTTGCTCTTCCTCCTCTCTCC
>BOPN01001495.1:50000-52500 GCA_017312705.2 Penaeus japonicus
GAACGATCAATTCTGACACGAATCTACTATGATCGATAAATTCTAAGAAAAATTTACTGGTTCGTCCCATATCATATCTTTATGGAGTTTTGCTTATTTGTTTGTCCTATATCCATCGGTGATATTATTTTAATATGTTGTTGTTTATAGCGTGCTTGTGTGTGTCTGGGTTTTTGTGTGTATTTTGATTTTGTGTGTTTGTGTGCGTGTGTATATATATGTTTATATGTGAATCAAAAAATGAAAGAAAGAAAAGGAAAACGTCTGGCAATGACCTATCAGCCACTAAGACCTGGTGGCAAGAATGGAATAAAAAGTAAATGAAAAGGTCCGACATAGTGAAATGCGGGGCGACACCCGTAGAGTTCCCACGATATTAGACTTCTTTCCCCATCAACATACTTTCCTCTTAATGTATATACAGAAAAGACTTGAATCTAGATTTCTATTTATCTGTCTATTTTTCAGTCCACCTATCAATGCATTTATCAGTTTCCCTCTCTCTTACTATTTCTCTATTCCTTCTCTCTATCTATCTATTTATAAATTTATATAAACACGCACACACACACACACAGAAACAAACACACACACACACACAAACATATATATATAGAGATAGATAGATAGATAGCTAGATAGATAGATAAATAGATATACATATATACAGTCCTATTACTCAAATTGCAATATGAAGAAGTCTATAGTGTCCCAAGAATAGAAAAATTAATATCAGACCCACAACAACATTTTAGTATTATTAGTAACGAAGATGAATGTCTCACTGACTTCATATTCAATGAAAAAGATATTCTTGAAGCAGTAAGTGAAATATCAATAAACTCAACAGCTGGGCCAAATTAAAAAAACTGCAAAGAAACCATAGCAAAACCACTGGTAACTTTGTGGAGGAAATCTTTGGACATGGGGATTATCTCCAGCTTACTGAAAGAGGGTACTATAATTCCAATATATAAAGGTGGAAACAAAGGTCAGGCCAAAAATTATATACCAGCAGCACTAACATCTCATATAATAAAAATATTTGAAAGGGTTGTGAGGAAAAAATTGTTCATTTTTTAGAAAAAGGAAACAAGATAAACCCCGGGCAACATGGATTCAGAAGTGGTAGATCTCGTTTATCACAGATCCTGACACACTTCAAACACATACTAAGGGACCTAACTGAAAATAGAGAAGTTGATATAATATATCTTAGACTTTTTTGCAAAAGCTTTGACAAAGTAGATCACATTTCATTCTGCTACATAAGATTAAAGACCTTGGAATCGGCGGGAAAGTTGGAAGATGGATTTACAACTTCCTAATAAATCGTAAACAAAAAGTACAAATTAATGGGCTTTACTCGAATGAAACGATTATTATGAGTGGGGTGCCACAAGGGTCCGTTCTTGGACCCTGGTTATTCCTTATTATGATTGGTGCCATTGATAATGGTGTGAAACACTCAAGAGTAACATCATTTGCAGATGATACAAGAATAAGTACACCCATAGATATACAAGATAATGAAAATAAACTTAACGAGGATATACATACCATCTGTAAGTGGGCGTATGATAATAATATGAAATTCAATGCAGATAAATTTGAAATCATAAGATATAGTCCAACTGGAAATTTAAGAGCAAGATCATATTTTGTTGCAGGTGTGAAGATTGAGGAGAAAAAAAGTAGTAAAAGATCTAGGACTCTATATGAGTAATGACATGAGTTTCAGTCACCATATAGAGCAGATTGTCAACAAAGGAAAAGTTATGAGTGGATGGGTAATGAGGACTTTTAACACAATAGACCCAGAACGCCTTTTACCACTATGGAAAACATTAGTGACCACAAGATTAGAATACCAGTGCCAAGTATGGAGCCCAATTCTTACAAAAGATATAATGTTGATAGAACAAGTCCAAAGAATCTTTACACGTAAGTTAGATAATATGATGGGTCTAAACTATTGGGAAAGACTATAAGAACTAAGGCGGAGAGAGAGATACTTCATTATATATGTGTGGAAAATCATTGAAAACTTAACACCAAATCCAAGACCTGTTGAAGGAGGGGGAATTCAGGTAAGACATTCCCCCAAAGCAGGGAAAAGGGCTGCTATCACTTACTGGATAAGTGCACAAACATGCCTGTTAAGAAAAATGCAAAAACAAAGTTTCCTAATAAACGGACCTAAATTGTTTAATAGCATACCGAAGGATATAAGAAACTTAAATCAGTGTAGTGTAAAAGTGTTTAAAAGAAAACTAGATAAATGGCTACATTCAGTACCAGATGAACCGCAACATGTAGTAGTGAGAACGAGGGTTGAATCAAATTCCATCCCTCATCAAATTCAGTGGCTTGCAACTGACAAAACGAGTCCCCAGGATGGCTGACATGAAGGAAGCTACCAACAAGGCTCAGGGTTGTAACTTTACTACCAAGTAACCAAGTAAGTAAGTATACATACATATATGCATATATATATATA
>BOPN01001495.1:70000-75000 GCA_017312705.2 Penaeus japonicus
CATGATTGTCTCTGACTATGTCTGTCAGGCGCTGTCTGCCTGTTCGATTGTTTGTCTCTCTCTCTCTCTCTCTCTCTCTCTCTCTCTCTCTCTCTCTCTCTCTCTCTCTCTCTCTCTCTCTCTCTCTCTCTCTCTCTCTCTCTGTCACTGCATATCTCTCTCTCTCACATACAGTCTCACTCACTCTTACTCTTTCTTTCTCTCTCTCTCTCTTTCTCTCTCTGACCCTCTCTTTCCTCTCTCTCTGATACTTTCTCCTCTCTCTCTCTAACTCTTTCTCTTCTCTTTCTCTCTCTCTCTAATTCTTTCTCTTCTCTTTCTCTCTCTCGCTCTCTCTCTCTCTCTCTTTTTCTATGTCTATATTAGTTTTTTAGATTTGTATTTCTGTCTTGTCTTTAATTCCTCTATCCCATGAAAAAAAAGATAAAAAGTAAAATCGGAAAAAGAAATAAGCACAAAGAAAGTCAAATGTGGACAAAAAAAAAAAAAAAAAAAAAAAAAAAAAAAAAAAACAGAAAGAAACGGAAAAAGTAAATTTCTCAAATTACCGAAGGGGAAAAAAAATCTAGAATTGTGCCGATACGAAAAGAGGAAAAAATGGTGTTTAAAAAAAGAAGAAGAAGAAAAAGGAGAAAATTGTGGAAGTGGAGAAAGGGGCGGACAGAGGTGGTGTCTTTCCTTCTTTTTCTCCCTTTCGCTTTTGTTTGTACTTTATGTGTGTGTCTGCTGTCTCTGTTTGTTTGCTTCTCTCTCTGTCTTTCGATTTCTCTTTCTCTGCCCTTCTCTCTCTCTCTCTCTCTCTCTCTCTCTCTCTCTCTCTCTCTCTCTCTCTCTCCATCTATCTCTCGGTCGGTCTCTCTTTATCTTTGTGTCTCTGTCTCTGTCCCTCTAGATCAGTGGTTTTCAAACTATTTAGTATGACGGCACACTAAGAGACAACCAATATTTTGACGGCACACCTGCTCTCCTGATATATATATATATATATATATATATATATATATATATATATATATATATATATAAATATCTATATATCTATCTATATATCTATATCTATATCTATATCTATATCTATCTATCTATCTATCTATATCTATATCTATATATCTATATCTATATCTATATCTATATCTATCTATCTATCTATATATCTATCTATATCTATATATCTATATCTATATCTATATCTATATCTATATCTATATCTATATCTATCTATCTATCTATCTATCTATCTATATATATATATATATATATATATATATATATATATATATATATATATATATATATATATATATATAGGCTTAGACTTATTCTCACTAATCAGTGTGAGGAATTCTCGAAATCTAGTGAATTTATATTAATTTCGCAACACACAAAAGATAAAAAGAGAAAAAGATAGATAAACGGAGGTGGAGAGAGGGATTGTGGGGAAAATTAAAAAGAAAAGAAAAACAAAGAAAGAAAAAGAGATACCGGCAAGGGGACGTTGGGGGGGGGGGGGGGGGCGAGTGATGGGTTTTAAAACGGGTAAAAGGAAGAGAGAGAAAAATCGAGCGAGGACGGAGAAAACAGAAGAGGGGAGGGGAAGGGGGAGGGAAGGGAGTGAGTGAGGGTAGGATGGCAATGCTCCCCATTCGCTGAATATTATTTTTCCATTTTTTTTCTTTCTTTCTTTTTTCTTTCTCTCTGTCTTTTTTTTTTTTTTTTTTTTTTTTTTTTTTTTTTTTTTTTTTTTTTTTTTTTTTTTTTTTTTTTAGGAAGCGAAACGAGTAGAATGTCTGCAGTCTCGCTACATTAATGTCGGATTCGAAAGCGTGGATTCCTGATTTGTGTTGATTTGATCGAGAAAAAAAAAAGTTAAGAAGAAAAAGGAGATTTCTTTAACATATAGGATTCTAAAGATATGATTTAAGTAGATGATCCTCGGATTGAAGGAAAAAAAATATTCCAATAGGAGATGAATCTTTTTTTTTTTTTCCTTTCATTGACATTTTTTTTTTTAGCTTTTAAAAATCGGTTCATTGTATCAATCGGACAAAACAATAAATCCTCTGAAATTGGAAAGTCTGCATGTCAGATCCGTGAGTTTGAAAAATTCTTATGCCAGATATATAGATGGTATTTTTTTTTCCTTATCTCTCTCTTTCTCTCTCTCTCCCTCCTTCCATCCCTCCTCTTTTTCTCTGTTTCTCTCTTTCTCTGTATCTCTCGCTCTCGCTCTCTCTCTCTTCCTCCCACCCTTTCTCTCTCTCTCTCTCTCTCTCTCTCTCTCTCTCTCTCTCTCTCCCTTTCTCTCATTTTTTCTCTCGCACTCTCGTCCCATTGTTTTTGTTGTATGTGCATGGTGTGTCTGTTTGTTTGTTTGTATGTGCGTGGTGTGTTTGTTTTTTATCATCTGCCTGTCTGTTGTTTGACTACAATCGTAACGATTTATCTAATTATCTCTTTCTCCATTCTTTCTCTCCCCTCTCTTAATCTTTACCATCTCCTCTCTCTCTCCCTCTCCCTCCCTCCCTCCCTCTATTCCTCCTCTCTCTCTCTCTCTCCATCCCTCCTCTCTCTCTCTCTCTCTCTCTTTTTGTCTCTCTCCCTCCTCTCTCTCTGTATCTCCTTCTCTCTCTCCCTCCCTCCAGACCTCATCTCCCTCTCTCTCTCTCTCTTTCTCTCTATCTCCCTCCCTCCACCCCTCATCGCTCTGTGTCTCTCTCTCCCTCCCTCCCTCTTCTCTCTCTGTCTCTCTTTCTCTCTCTCTCCCTCCCTCTTCTTTCCCTCTGCTCTCCCTCCCTCCATTCCTCCTCTCTCCCTCTCTCTCTCCTTCCCTCCCTCTCTCTCTCTCTCTCTCCCTACCCCTCCCCTTTCTCTCTCTCACTCCCTCCCCCTCTCTATACACCTATCTCTCTGTCTCTCCTCCACGAAAGAACAGAATTGGGGAACCCTTACAATTTAGAGAGTGTACACCAACCTCGCTTGTTTAAAACCCAGGCCATTATCTGTCTTTTTTTTAAGTTTCAAATTGTTCAGCCCTCAAACAAAAGCTCAAAGGCTGGTGATTTTAAGATTCTTTATCTGTGTCCCAGCTCTCCTTTCATCCATATGCAAATGATGGTCACACAGAGGAAGGAGAAGAAGAAATAAAAGGTGAAGCTTAACAAAGAGAATGAAAGATGATACTCATGTCTAAACATCATGTGCTTATGAGGACTTATAACAAGGGGTTCAGAAGCACAAATACAAACACACAGACACACACACACACACACACATACACACAAAAGACACACAGAGGCATGACATACAGAAAAAGAAATACAAAATAAACGCATACACAGAAACACACACAAATAAAACACACATATGAAGCACTAAAAAGACACACAGAAAAAAGAAACACAAAATAAACACATGCACAGAAAAACACACAAAGGAAACACACACATGAAGCACTAAAAACACACCAACAAAGAAACACACACATGAATCACTCACACAAACAACAACAAACACACACGCACACACACACAGACGCCCATCCATACCTCCAGAAGCACCAACACACAAGCCAACAGACAATTCACACTCGTCCGCATTCCCCACCTTTCATCACACTTCAAGTTGCTATATCCTGCAGCAAAACCACAGGCTCAAAAAAAGAGAGAAAGGCGAGAAACATGAATAAATAAATATATTGAAAAACTCAAACATAAAAAAAAATATATATATGTACATCATTTTTTCTTATTTCTCCGCTGCTTGCACCCCCAGCGCCCTTATATGAATATACACAAGGGGAGGAAAGTCAAAATGTGACAAAAATGTGGAAGAGGAGTAGGGTTGATGATTTAACAGGGAGAGGGAATAACTAGATACCGTAGATGGATAATTATGTAGAATACACAGGGGGAAATAGAGAGAGCGAGAGAGAGAGAGAGAGAGAGAGAGAGAGAGAGAGAGAGAGAGAGAGAGAGAGAGAGAGACAGAGAGAAAGATATATATATATATATATATATATATATATATATATATATATATATATATATATATATATATATATATATAAAGAGAGAGAGAGAAAGAGAGAGAGAGAGAGAGAGAGAGAGAGAGAGAGAGAGAGAGAGAGAGAGAGAGAGAGAGTGATAGTGTGTATGTAAGGGAGATAGATAGATAAAGAGAGAGAGAGAGAGAGAGAGAGAGAGAGAGAGAGAGAGAGAGATATATATATATATATACATATATATATATATATATATATATATATATATATATATATATATATATATATATATAGAGAGAGAGAGAGAGAGAGAGAGAGAGAGAGAGAGAGAGAGAGAGAGAGAGAGAGAGAGAGATAGATAGATAGATAGACAGAAAGATAGATAGATAGAGAGCCAGAGAAAATGTGCAGGATATATAGAGAAAGAGAGAAAGAGAGAGAGAGAGAAAGAGATAGACAGATAGATAGATAGATAGATAGAGAGAGAGAGAGAGAAAGAAAGAGAGAGGGATTTGAGAAAAACAGATCAATATAAATAAAGAAACATACATAGCTATCATCTCTCCATCTATCTATCTATTCAAGGCTCTGATATTACCTGTCCTATGAACCTCAGGCACTGACTATGCTTACTGACATCACTTCAAACCTGTGAACCTGGCACTCAGTCATGAGCTGAGACTTCCTGCTTTCCTTTATACCCTTTTCTGCCTTTAGCTGTCCCTGGTTCCTGGCTGCAGCTGTGTTTGCAATCCGGAAGTCCTAGGGTGGTAAAAGGTATTCTAAAGTTGCCTGAATCACCATACATATTATACACATAAGGAGGGGTCAAAGAGGAAAACGGAGAAAGAATTGAGAGAAAGGCGTTAGGGCCAGTCCAATAAAGTACATCGACAAAAGGACATTTAAGTCTATAACTTCTCCATTACTTTCTAAGCTCATACACACACGAACAGTACACATACGCATACAGAGAGAGATAGATAGATAGATAGATAGA
>BOPN01001495.1:82500-85000 GCA_017312705.2 Penaeus japonicus
AATAGAAAGAAAGAGAGAGAAAGAAAAAAAGAAAAGACAAGAAAAAAAGAAAGAAAGAAAGACATAGAAAAGATTAAGGAACAAGAGAGGGAACATATTCTAATGTACATAATGTAGAATTATTGTCTTGTTTTCCCTTGTGATGTAGTACTATTATTAGGTAATAGAATGATATTTTCCTCTAGTAGATATGATCAATGATTTGCAATATTGCTAATCAAACGACAGGCAAACGGCATCTTGAGTATGAATGTTGAAAGTAATCAACAATGATGATAATGATGAAGATAATGATTATAGTGATATTGATAATAAAATCATAAATTACATCACTATAATAATGTTGATTTTGATAATGGTGTTAATAAGGATTAAGGAAAAGATAGAGATAGATAGATAGATAGATAGAGAGAGAGAGAGAGAGAGAGAGAGAGAGAGAGAGAGAGAGAGAGGAAAAGGAGAGAGAGAGAGAGAGAGAGAGAGAGAGAGAGAGAGAGAGAGAGAGAGAGAGAGAGAGAGAGAGAGAGAGAGAGAGAGAGAGAGAGAGAGGGAGAGAGAGAGAGAGAGAGAGAGAGAGAGAGAGAGAGAGAGAGAGAGAGAGAGAGAGAGAGAGAGAGAGAGAGAGATAGAGAGAGAGATAGAGAGAGAGAGAGAGAGAGAGAGAGAGAGAGAGAGAGAGAGAGAGGAAAAGGAGAGAGAGAATGAGACAGAGAGAAAGAGAGAGAGAAAGAGAGAGAAAAAAGAGAGAGAGAGAAAGACAGAGAGAGATAGAGAGAGAATAATAAGTAAGTGCGTGAGTAAGCGAGTGAGGAGTAAGTGAGTGAGTGAGTAAGTGAGTGAGGACTAAGTGAGTAAGTGAGTGAGTGAGTTAGTGAGTCAGTGAGTGAGAGAGTGAGAGAGAGATACCAGAGCCCAGAGAGACGAGAGACAGAGAAAAGAAAAAGAGAGTAAATATAAAGACAAAGAGTAAAAAAAGACAAACAAACAAGCACTGCAACATTGCCGATGCTGTTGTCTTCCTTATTTGCATGTATAGCAAGCAAGCAGTATGAATTAATGTTGTCAGTGTGAGCAACCCAGGGAAATATAAAGGAAGCGTCCACGGGAAAACACAGAGAAAACGAGTAGATTAATATTCCGTTTTCTATGATATTTTCATAACAAGAGTTTGTGCGAACGTGCAAGAGAGTCTGTGTTTTCTGCAATATCACGTTGCAAAACAGTATTACGGGAGCAATGCATGTTTAAGTGAGAGTGTTAAAGGTATATTGCGCCAGATAATATATGCATATATGAATAGGTATATATGGATATATACAAATCTACATATATACATGTGCCCGTAGATACATAGATAATACATACTGTATATTAATACATATAGACATAGGTAAGTACATACTTGAGTACATATACATGTATCCATCTACATACATACAATCATACGTACATGCACACGTATATGCATACATTCATACATATCTGTTTATTTCTACTCGCTATACATGTATATAAACACATGAATATACATAAATGCATACTTTCATCTTACATACATACACAAACACCTAGATTTACATATGGATATATACATGTACATAGCACACACATGAGTTCTTATACACATGCATACAGTCATGCAATTGCACTTTATAAAATGGAAAACTCAATGGAAAACAATTCAAACGAAATAGCAAAAAGGTAAAGGATTATAGCCATGAATTTTCATTGTTGTTCAAAGACGTTCAAAATATACGTAGATTTGGGTGTCATTGTTTTATATATACATATATTTGTACACATGTATGTACACGTGGAAATGCATGAGCGCAGGTAAACTCCATCTCTCTCTTTCTGTTTCTTCCTCTCTCTCTCTCTCTCTCTCTCTCTCTCTCTCTCTCTCTCTCTCTCTCTCTCTCTCTCCCCCCCTCTCTCTCTCTCTCTCTCTCTCTCTCTCTCTCTCTCTCTCTCTCTCTCTCTCTCTCTCTCTCTCTCTCTCTCTCTCTCTCTCTCTCTCTCTCTCGCTTTCTCCCTCTCTCCTTTTCTCACACTACCTACAAACAATAATCAACATATTTACCAATCCTAACTAAGTATCTATCCATCCGTCTATCCATCCATCCAGTCTATGAATTTTTTTTTAGATATGTCATTTGTTTTCACGCTGTGTATGTGTGGATGTATATATCTGTGCATGTGCCTATGTCTGTGTGTGTATGTGTGTATACCTGTATGTTGTGTATGTGCGTGTATGCATGTATTTGTGTGTATGTATGTATGCATACATACACACACACTCTCTCTCTGTATGTATGCATGTATTTGTATGTATGCGTGTGGATGAGTATATACATATATGTGTATACACGCATGTGTGTGTTAGTGTCCGTGTTTGTGTGTGCTAGAAAGCCGACACAGGATGAATTAAAGCTCACTCGTATTAAGCAAGACCTCAAATTACTTTCAACAGTGGAAATTTCATAGTAATTAGTTCTTATTT
>BOPN01001495.1:95000-97500 GCA_017312705.2 Penaeus japonicus
ATATATATATATATATATATACATATATATATATATATATATATTGTTATAATTTGGATACTATTTGATTGTGTTTACATCATCTTACGTCACCAAATTAAACTACATATAAAAAAGAAGCAAATCTGTTCCATAGAAAACATATGATCAATCTAACCTTTCGCACTCACTATCACCCTATTGCGCCAATGGCAGGAAACCAACACGGACGTTTTAGCATTCAAATCCTACTCGATTCGAAATCTCTTCCGAAAAATACTAATTGGCAACAAATGTTCGTTAGTCTGTCACAAAAGCCTTAAAGTCCGACGTAAGTAGTTTCTCGATGTGGGGGGAGGGGGGTGAAGAGGGGTAAGGGGTGGGGATGGAGAGGGGGAGGGGGTGAAGAGGGGTAAGGGGTGGGGATGAGAGGGGAGGGGATGGAGAGGGGGAGGGGGGTGGGGAGGTGTGGCGAAGGTGCTGTGATGGCTTCTCTATTTCTTTGATTTTCTTTCTCTCTTTTCTTTCTTTACTTTCTCTCTCTCTCTCTCTCTCTCTCTCTTTTCTCTTTCTTTCTTTCATTCCTTCCTTCCTCTCTCTCTCTTATTCTCCTTCTCTCCATTTTTCTATATTTCTATATCTCTCTCTCTCTCTTTCTTTTTTTACCGCTCTCTCTCTTTCCCTTCCATTTCTCTCTCTCCCTGCCTCCCTCCCTCCCTCTCTCTCCCTCGCTCTTTCCCTCCCTTTCTCTCCCCTCCTCCCTCTTTCCCTCCCTCTCTCTCCCTGCCTCATTCCCTCTCCCTTACTCCCTCTTTCCCTCCATCGCTTCCTCTCCCTCCCTCCCTGCCTCCTACCCCCACCTCTTTCTCTCTTCAATTATTACGCAATCACAATCAATATTGCATTTCCCCCCTTTATCCTTTTATTGCCGTTTATTTGTATTCTTTTCAGTGCTACGAAAGTCATGTATAAATGAAACAAAATTAAAAGAAACAAATTACGTATGAATATAGAATGATGATAAAGTGATAGCGACAGTGATAATAGTAATAATAGTAATAATAATAATAATCATAATGATAACAATAATGATTATAATAATAATGATGATAATAAAGATAATAAAGAGGATAATAAAGATAATGACAATATTTGTGATGACAATGATAATGATGATAATGATAATAGTAGCAAGAATAATAATAATAATAGCAACAAAAATAATACTAATGATAATAATATCTACAAAAATAATAATAAGTAAAATGAAAAGAAGAACAAGAAAAAGAAACAAAAGAAGAAGAAGGAGAATAGAAACAGACAGAGAGAGTAAGTAATATGACACTCATTATTTCTTCTTTTCCATTCCATTTTTTTCCGTTTCTCTCTTAGCTTGGAAAAAGCATCCGCATCATTTACGAAAATATGAAACTAATGTCTTGCGAATGAAGATGGAAGACAGGAATAAAACGCGCAAGAACGGGAAACAGAGACGAGGAACAAGAGGTCGAGATAAGGGAGAGATAAGGAGGAAGGGAGAGAGAGAGAGAGAGAGGAAGGTATGGGAGAGAGAGGTAGTGAAGGGGAGTGAAGGGGAATGAGAGTGTGAGAGGGAGGGGGAGAGGGAGAGGGTGAGAGAGAGAGAAAGGGAGAAAGGGAGGTACGTGGGTGGGGGTAAAAAGATTGAAGGAAGAAAGGAGGTGAGGGGATGAGAATGATGAAGGGAGGGGGGGGGCAGAGATAGAGATAGATAGATAGAGAGAGAGAGAGAAACAGACAGAGAGAGAGAGACAGACAGACAGAGAGAGAGAGGGAGAGAGTAGGGGATGAAGAATGAGAGAAAGGTAGATATATGAAGAGAGAAACTCCGAGAGCAAAAAACAAGCAGACAGAAACAGGGAGAAGACTAAGCAGACTCTACATTGGATTCGAGGTCGACGCAGAATCACCAGCCTAAAAAAAATAAAAAAAAGTCCTACGTTTTTACACCCTTTCCACGGCTTGCATTGAGCGATTCCCGCAGCTCTCGCCTCTTCTTCTTCTTCGTCTTCTCCATCTCTTCCTCTTCATCAGATCTTCGTCTTCTTCATCTCTTCCTCTTCATCAGATCTTCGTCTTCTTCATCTCTTCCTCTTCATCAGATCTTCGTCTTCTTCATCTCTCCTTCTTCATCAAATATTCTTCTTCTTCCTATCTTCGTCTTCTTCTCCATCTATCCTTCTTCATCAGATCTTCGTCTTCTTCTTCTTTATCAGCTTCTTTTTCTTCTCCATTTCTTCTTATTCTTTATCTTCTACTTCTTCGTCACATCTTCATCTTCTTCTTCTCCATATCTCCTTCCTCATCAAATATTCTTCTTCTTACTTTTTTTAACCTTCTCCTTTCTTCTTCTTCATCATCAATTCCGCTTTTTCTTTTCTTTTTTCTTCTTTATCATCATCTTTTTCTTTTTCCCTCTTCTTCTTCCTACTTCTCTCCTTCTTTCTTATTTTTATCCTCTACCTACTTTTTTTTTATCTCC
>BOPN01001495.1:107500-112500 GCA_017312705.2 Penaeus japonicus
ATAATAATAGTACTGATAATAACAATAATCATAAAGTAATAATTATAGTAATGATAATGATAATAGTGATAATAATGAGGTAGCAAAAATAATAGCAATAATGATAACAGTAATCATAATGATAATAATACTGATAAGGACAATAACAGCATGATAATGATGATAATGATTGTGATAATACTAATTATTATAATCATAACAATGTAATGATGGTAATAATGATAATAACAACAGTGGCGATGCAGAGATACTGATGATGTCAGTAATAGTGAAAGTAATAATAAAAATAACATGAAATAACAACAGCAAAGGAAAATGAAAAATATTGCACAACAATGATCAACTAAAACAATAGCAACGAATCCGAACAAGCCCTAAAAAAATGGCGTGTTGTTTGGTCGTTTACACCAAAGAGACTCGAAGCTCGACAATTTGGATCCACTCGATGGACACACTATGGGAATCCAAGCGATAAAACTATTTGGAAATGCTGAGTCCTCGTTGTTGTTTTGTGTAACTACGCCATTCATCGACCTATACCATCGTTTCATAAAACAAGAATTTATTCCCTCTCTATTCCACTCTTCGCCTAGGAGTCTTTCAACGTAAATGGGGAAAAAAGAACGACAGAGGGAAAAGGAATAAATGTAAATATTAACTCACGACATCGCAGTTACTATGGGTCGGCCGGGCTGGAGGTGATCGCTTCAGTCTGTGTCGAGGCGGCGGGAGGAGAGTATACCAGTCGCTTCCTCTCGCCGTGTCCCAGTCATACGTGTTGTCTGTTGGTTCACTGTTGAATCTTCGGTGTTTTTAACATATGCAAATCGTTCGGGACATCATTACTAGAAGGTTTTAGATCGTGAGACAAATTAATATTTCCCTCGTGGACATCTAAAGAGAGAAATACGAGTGTCATGTTATGCACTTTATAAATTACAAAGGTTGAGTGCAGTGTTGGTCGCGGGATTGACAAGTGGTGAAATATGACCTCCATTTTTTTGTCTGAATTTGTTACCTGTGCAGCACTGCAGTCATTATAACGGACGTTTTTTCTGTGTTAGTGTAATTGTTATTATTATTATCATCATTGTTTATTTATTCATTTTTTATCGTTATAAAACATCAGTATGATCTATTTTTTAATGTATCTGTATATATATTTGTGTATATATATATACCCATATATACATATACATATATATTCACACACACACTCACACTCACACACATACATACATATACACACATACACGCACGCGCTCGCACATGCACACGCACACACACATATATAATATGTCATGTATATATAATTTATATATTTATATATATTATACATTATATTATATATCTATATATCTCTCTCTCTCTCTTTCTCTCTCTCTCTATATATATATATATATACACATATATATGGTATATATATATTAATTTGTTTGTATAATTTGTCAGTTCCATTTTATACACACACACATACATAAACATAAAAATAAACATAAACATAATCAAACAGATTTTATCTTTGTTTGCCGGTGGTTTAGGGACCTTACCAAATTATCAAGTTTAGACTGATTAAAAAGGCAGTTACGTTTACAGATGTGAAACCACGCACAAACTAACCATAACAATCCATAGAGAACAGGGACACCAAAGTAACCCTCCCAAAAAAATCTTTAAGAGAATAAAAAAAAGAATGTTTGTTCTAAGATACATCCTTTTCTGTCGAATTCCCCTCCTGGTGTATCAACACTGACTGTGCAAAAGAGGGAATCATTCCAACGTATCTGTGATATTGACCTTTGACCTTAAAGGGAACTGTGTGAAAGAATGATATGAAAAGTCGAAAACCATGGAACACTATGTATCAAAATCGTGAAGATGAACCTCAGGAGAAAAGATTAATAAGATGAATGAAAAAAGGGTATATGGATTTTGAGTCAGTGAAGTACTAGAAAGATGGAATAATATTAAAAGGCAGAATGTCGGTGAGATTACTGACAGATGACTGAATGATAATACAAATACAAAGTAGAGAGAGAGAAAAAAAAACGGATGCCGAATTCCCCCCCCAAAACAAAAACTGAACAACAAAACAAACAGCCAAAAGAAAACATAAGTGCCAACAATCCCAGTCGCAAACAGCAGCACTAAAGAACGAAAACCGCAACATAACAATAAAAACAGCAATAATAACCATAATAAAAGAAGACACATGACCATGCAACTCAAAGGTCAACAAACGACAAAAGGAGCGATAGAAATTTCATTATCGGTGACCTGGAATGACCTGGGAGGAGCAACTGGAGCTTGACAAGGAGTGAAAAGTGACCTCGTAATAGGCCTAGGAAAATGTGTCCTCATCTCGGCCTCCTCCTGACCTGGCTCGTCCTTGCTGCAGCCGTCGAGATTAAGAAAAGTAAGTGGAATGGGAATGGAATATACGAGAGGGGAAATATGAAAGAGAGAGATGTATGTGGGAAGGAAATGGAATACGAGAGAGAGGGAGAGGGAGAGAGAGAGGGAGAGGAAGAGAGAGAGGGAGAGGAAGAGAGAGGGAGAGAGGAAGAGAGGGAGAGAGAGAGAGAGAGAGAGAGAGACAGAGAGAGAGAAAGAGATGGATGGATGTAAGAGGGGTGAAAATTGAATGTGTGAGCGAGAGAGAGAGAGAGCGAAAAAATATACGTAAGTGGAATGAGAATGCCATGTAATTGACATTTCATTGGAACACACGCGGAATAATAATAGTGGAAATGCCTAATGCATGTTGTCTGTCGGCCTGATATTGAGATGAGTGGAAGCGAGAAATGAATAAAAAGGCAAGAATGAGACTGAAAAAGAGGGAGAGGAAGATAGTGAAAGAGAGGGAGAGAGAGAGAGAGAGGGAGTTCGAGTAAGAGAAGAGACGAAAGAGAACGTGTGTCCGTGCATGAGCTGTGTGTATACCTGTGTGTGTATATGTTTTTTTGCCGTTTGAAAAGCTGACGATCTCATTAGCAAAAAAAAATCATTGTTATTTGTATGTAAATGCTAATGATGAATTTCTATAGGAAACGCTATTGAATTCTATAATCAAATACATTGATAATTACGATAGCAATCGCAGAAACGAGGAAAACCCTATTAATGATTAATAATCATGATGAGGAATTATTGGAATATCAAAATATATTACTAATGCAACTGGCATATTGTATGTAAAATCGAAGTATCAATAATGATGTTTATGGTACGCAGTGATAAACTATATGATGAATGGTAATAATAACTGACGATAATGATAATAAGTGATAATGATAATAGGAATGAAATTAAATGATGATAATTATAATTATGTTGCTAGTAACGATATTATTATTAAAGATAATACTAATACTAATAACGATAATAATAATCATGACAATAAGAATGATGATAGTTTTAATAAGGAACAAAAACGATAGGGATGTTATGGAATTGATATTCATGGCAATTACATTTGATAATTATGATGATTATATCAATTGCAAAAATGATAAAAAAGATACGTGATAGTGTTAATAATCTCGATAATACAAACAACTAAAATAACATTAATGTTGATAATAACACATGTGATGATCATGATAGTGGTAAAAATAATTGTTTTGATCATAACATTGATAATGCTTACAATGAAATTTATTATCAGTATTCTCATTATTATTGTCAGTATTGTTAACATTATCATCATTGTTATCATTATCATTATTGTTATGATTATTATTATTATCGTTTAAATTACGCTTATTATGATTATTGCTATCATGATTGTTATTATTATTATTATTAGTTACTAAAATCTTTATTGCCATTGTCATTTTTATTATCTTTATGATTATTATTATGATTATGCTAATCAGATTAATGATTATGATGATAACCATAATAATAATCATGATAATATTCATACTAATAATTATGATGATGATAATAGTATTAATAATGATGATAATAATAATTATGATAATAATTATGTCATTATTATCATATGTTATTTTTATTACTTTATTGTTATCATTATTATTATCACTAGTATTATCATTATTGCTATTACTATTATTGTTGCTATTAGAATTATTATTATTTATATTGTCATAGTTGCTATCATCATTGTTATTATACTATTGATATTATTATCAATATTATTATTATTGTTGAAGTCTCTTTTCATCATAATAAAATGAGAGTAATGGTAATAATAATCATGATGAATATCGGTATTATCATAATCATTGTCATTATTATTACTACGTTGTCATTATTATTATTATGATTATTGTTATCATTGATATGATCATCATTATGATCATTCTCATTATTATTATATTTATAAGGATAGTTTTAATATTATCATTATTGCTATTAGTATCATTATCATCGTTATTATTATTACTGTTATTATCATGGTGAGGATCTTCATAATTATTCTTATTACTGTCATAGTTATCAACATTTCAATTATTTTCAACATTATTATTATCATTATCATTATTGTCTTTATTATCAGCATCATTATCATAGTCATCCCTGCTGGTAATGCTTATATCTTTATTATGATGGTGATGATTATATTACAACATTATATAACAATCCCCATAGTTTTTTTTTATTCTTATTCCTACTAGTAGCTTTATCATTGTTTGTATTATTATTGATGTCGATATTGTTACTACTACTATCACTACTGGTAGCATCATGATTGTCACTACATTATTTGTTATCACTACTCTCTTTATCAGAGTATCAAATAGTTTTTATTATTAAATAAAAGCTATTCTGTTATGTTATATATATATATATACATATGTATATGATTCCCTATACTTCTTTCCTTGCAAATGAGGGGAGGCTGACAGATCCTATAAAATTACTAAACAAGTTCAACATCCCAGTCTTTTAGTACCAACAATACCACAAACAGTTGATACAATTAAGACAGTCTGGTTTATTTCTTCGTTACTAACACAGACTTGAAAACTGAA
>BOPN01001495.1:122500-124966 GCA_017312705.2 Penaeus japonicus
TGCGGTCATGAATGAATACGAAACATATAACCACCTACAATGAAGATAACATGAAGAGGTAGGGAAGAGGAAAGAAACCTGTACTTGTGACTGAGTGCCACAGTGAAAGGCATCCATATTGGCACAGGAGCACATTTTAGACACTGGGTATGGATTGAGTCACCTTCCTCTTCTCATTCTGCCTGAACAACCTTCATCGGCGTTACTTTAGAGCAAGAGGCGGTCAACTTAGTGTGTGCCATCACTCTATAAAGATAGTGCATGCTAAAGACCGTGCATGCTAAAGACCGTGGATGGGTGCCATTCTCTCCTACTGGTGCTAGGAAAAAGTGGTGCCATCTAGGTTTTGGACGTTAAGTTAGCTTAACATTACTGTAATTACAGTAATTATGACTGCAATTGCCATCATCACTCACTTCTTTTTCATAGCACAATAAAATAGTACAGTGATCCAAAATCCCTGAGGGTCAAGTACGTCATGACGCCAGTCATCAGGCCAAAGCTCCTACATCATGTATGTCATGACACCTGTCTGCAATGGGTTAATGAACTAAGTAATACAATACTTACAGGTTCATAACGTTTAATGACATCAGCTAGATAATCCTCTTGTTTTTCTCTCCATTGAGCAAACTTTTCCTGGAATTCCTCAAATTTCTGGGGGGGGAGGAAAAAAATACCATTAAAGTCAAATCAAATTAAAAATTGCACTTGCTTCTTTGCTGTACAAATATTACAACAAAAAATAATAATAATAAAAAATAAATAAATAAACAAATAAATAAAAAATAAAATAAAAAAGGAAAATTTCTTGATAAAAAATAATTCCTTGCATGTTTGCTGGTAAATAAAACCCACCAAATATTATAGTCTCTATTTCTTTTTTCTTTAGAACAGACTATATTTCAACATCTAATAGCTATGATCTAAATTTGCTTTTGGTTTGAATATCAATGTAGTTAAAGAAGAGATTTGGTTTATGAATTAATCCTTTTTTAAATCTTTCCTGGCCTCTCACATAGCCTTAGCATACTTATTTCTCATTACATTGAACATCAAATGTGTTGCTTGTGACCATGTTTTCTGAGCATCTTTCATACCTCCAACATTTTCTTTTTAATCACTTTTGCTCTTATCTTTCTGAATGCATCAAATATACGGACTCCTTCATTATGGATATCACTAGATCTTGCATATTTCACATCTATATCTTCTTTATGTGGCATTTCTTCCTAGTCTTGTCTTCAATGACTTTCTCAAGTTCCAATATGATGTAGTCTATTAAATTTTGAAGAAGGCAATGCTCATTTACAATTTCTATACACTATAAATTTACCCAAATGCAACAGGTCACTTAAATCACAACCTAAGTCAAGCTACAGCTCACTATAATCAAGCCGGTGTCAAATGTGCACCAATAACATTTTGCAATAGTTTTGTGGTAGAAATTGCTTGTATTTGAATCTTGGATACAAAACTAAATTATAAAACAGTGCTACAGAGGCATGACCCACAGCTCCCACTTTTGCTACAATACACACATTACAAAGATAAGCCTTGTGGACATGAAAGTATCTTAAGTTATCTATAGGAATTTCTGCAAAATCAACATGGTAAAAATCAAATCCTAAAAAAGACAACTTGATTTTGCCTTTATCTTTAGAATTAAGTAACTCATAGAAATCAATGGTTGTAACTAAATGTAATGATTAGTGAATTGAAAATCATCCCCAGTGCATATTATGATACGCTAAAAAATAAATTGTGCAAATAATGCATAAATAGCAACCAAAGCTCTGGCAACACCTGTTTCAGGCCACTGCCAACCATCCATCCAGTTCTTTATCAACCCAGAATTCCCACAAACCACCCACCAATTAGAGCCCTAAGCCTGTACAGCGACACTCTCTTAACCCATTCACGACGGGGCTATTTCGGCTCTAAATGGTCGGAATGCCGGGGTATTCATACGCATAAACCTAATGCCTCGGGATTCTCGGGCGCACTAGCCATGAGCGAGCACTGTACGCTCTATCACCCAGTGCGCTGGCCTTGACTAAATATCTAGGTGCCAGCGTCTGACCCAAAAAACACTGAATGTGATAGCAAGTCAGCCGGCACGAATGGGTTAAGTATCCATGGTAAGCTGAGGATAGAATGTACCTATGTCAATGATTTTTTTTATATCAATACCTTTAGTTTTTATGTAAACCATTGAATAATATAAGAATCAGTAGTGAGAAGAACCCAGAAAAAATATATACAGTCTTTAATGAGCTAAAAGGGACATATTTAGTGCTAACCAGTGCTATCAAATTGCCCAGTTAACCCAAATCTTCCAGGTGAGTGATCTGGAGTGCTTGCTGCATTTTCAAGAGGCTACTGCACAGGCCTAGACCCATATTCCATGGACTTTTTGGTTGGGTGTGATATATGCTTCAATAATTCATAAAAAGGGTATTACAT
>BOPN01001495.1:125715-128215 GCA_017312705.2 Penaeus japonicus
TGTTTTTTTGCCGTTTGAAAAGCTGACGATCTCATTAGCAAAAAAAAATCATTGTTATTTGTATGTAAATGCTAATGAATTTCTATAGGAAACGCTATTGAATTCTATAATCAAATACATTGATAATTACGATGGCAATCGCAGAAACGAGGAAAACCCTATTAATGATTAATAATCATGATGAGGAATTATTGAAATACCAAAATATATTACTAATGCAACTGGCATATTGTATGTAAAATCGAAGTATCAATAATGATGTTTATGGTAGGCAGTGATAAACTGTATATGATAAATGGTAATAATAACTGACGATAATGATAATAAGTGATAATGATAATAGGAATAAAATTAAATGATCATGATAATTATAATATTGCTAGTAATGATATTATTAAAGATAATACTAATACTAATGATAACGATAATAATCATGACAATAAAAATGATGATAGTTTTAATAATAAGGACTAAAAACGATAGGGATGTTATGGAATTGATATTCATGGCAATTACATTTGATAATTATGATGATTATATCAATTGCAAAAATTATAAAAAAAAGATACGTGATAGTGTTAATAATCTCGATGATACCAAAAAAAACTAAAATAACATTAATGTTGATAATAACACAAGTGATGATCATGATAGTGGTAAAAATAATTGTTTTGATCATAACATTGATAATGCTTACAATGAAATTTATTATCAGTATTCTCATTATTATTGTCAGTCTTGTTATCATTATCATCATTGTTGTTATCATTATTATTATTGTTATAATTATTATTATTATCGTTTTTATTACGCTTATTAGTATTGCTATCATGATTGTTATTATTATTATTATTAGTTACTAAAATCATTATTGCCATTGTCATTATTATTATCTTTATTATGATTATTATCATGATTGCGCTAATCAGATTAATGATTATGATAATAACCATAATAATAATCATGATAATATTCATACTAATAATTATGATGATGATAATAGTAATAATAATGATAATAATTATGTCATTATTATCATATGTTATTTTTATTACTGTATTATCATTATTATTATCACTATTATTATCATTATTGCTATTACTATAATTGTTGCTATTAGAATTATTATTATTTATATTATCATAGTTGCTATCATCATTGTTATTATACTATTGATATTATTATCAATATTATTATTATTGTTGAAGTCTCTTTTCATCATAATAAAATGAGAGTAATGGTAATAATAATCATGATGAATATCGGTATTATCATAATCATTGTCATTATTATTGCTACGTTGTCATTATTATTATTATGATTATTGTTATCATTGATATGATCATCATTATGATCATTCTCATTATCATTATATTTATAAGGATAGTTATATTATCATTATTGCTATTAGTATCATTATCATCGTTATTATTATTACTGTTATTATTATCATGGTGAGGATCTTCATCATTATTATTATTACTGTCATAGTTATCAACGTTTCAATTATTTTCAACATTATTATTATTATTATCATTATTGTCTTTATTATCAGCATCATTATCATAGTCATCCCTGCTGGTAATGTTTATATCTTTATTATGATGGTGATGATTATATTACTCTTATTATGATTATAATTATCGTTATTACTGTTATTATCATTATGATTATTTATTTGTTTATTTATGATTATTATTATTATCATTATTATGATTATAATTATTATAACAATCCCCATAGTTTTTTTTTTATTATTCTTATTCCTATTAGTAGCATTATCATTATTTGTATTATTATTGATGTCGATATTGTTACTACTACTATTACTACTAGTAGCATCATGATTGTCACTACATTATTTGTTATCACTACTCTCTTTATCAGAGTATCAAATAGTTTTTATTATTAAATAAAAGCTATTCTGTTATGTTATTGAAGTTCCATTAATACTTGGTACAGAATTGCAATATCCGGTGCGTTCATTAAATTAATTTCTAAAGCACTTATCAGAATTGCAATTGCTTTCACGTTAAGAATATGGCATCTTGGCTGTATTTAGTATCGCTATCACAATTACAGCTAATGCTATAGCACCACAGAACATCACAGTTACATTCACTCTAACACTTATTCTTCCAATTTCAGTCAACATGACAGCTACAGTTATTGCCTTATATAAGAATTGTAGGTCAAGATCACAGTTACTGCTAACATCACAATTCTATGTGAATTGCAACTACGATTACATTAATATTCACAACCACAGTTCCAGTTACCATAACAAAATTACAGTTATGATTTTGAACACAGTGTCAATTACTCTCACATTTACTAATATAGTTACAATTAATGACACCGTTGAATTTACTGTCAAAATTACAAGATAATTCGCTCGCTATTTCCATCGGAAACACTCTTCATGCTACTTTATAATTACGATGCAAATTACAATCATAACTACACTTATTTTCATAACCACAATTGCAGTTACTTTCAC
>BOPN01001495.1:130715-133215 GCA_017312705.2 Penaeus japonicus
GAGATGGAGGGAAGGAGGGATACGTGGGAGAGAGGGAGGGAGGGATATGTGGGAGAGAGGGAGGGAGGGAGGGAGGGGTATGTGGGAGAGAGAGAGGGAGGGAGGGTTATGTGGGAGAGATGGAGGGAGGGAGGGGTATATGAGGTAGATGGAGGGAATTAGGGGTATGTGGGGTAGAGGGAGGAAGAGAGGGAGGGGTATGTGGGAAAGAGGGAGGGAGGGAGGGGGATATGGGATAGAGGGAGGGAGGGAGGGGTATATGGGGTAGATGGAGGGAATTAGGGGTCTGTGAGGTAGAGGGAGGAAGAGAGGGAGGGAGGGAGGGGTATGTGGGAGAGAGGGAGGGAGGGAGGGGGATATGGGATAGAGGGAAGAAGGGAGGGGTAAGTGGGGTAGAAGGAGAAATAGAAGGGTATATTAGAGGGAGGGAGGGGTATCTAGGAGAGAGGGAAGGAGGGAGGGGTATGTGGGGTAGAGGGAAGTAGGGTAGGAGAAAGGGGGAATGGGGGAGGATAGGGAGGAAGGAATGGAAAGAAGGAAGGAAGGGAGGGAAAAGAAATGGATGAAGGAGGGATAGGATAACGACAAAGAGAGAGAGAGAGAAAAAGTAGGTGAGGAACAGGGATAAAGAGGGGGTAGAGGAGCAAGAGAGGACCCGTGGCGAAGAGGCAATGATAAGGTAGGAGGGATAATGATGATGATAGCAATAAAAATGATATTAATGATGATTATAAGGATAAGGATAAGGAGGATGAATTTAATTACAACAGCTAAGATATATGCATATTAAATAGAAATGACATAGATTATGATGTAGTTAATAAAAACAATTAAGATAGAAAAAAAAAAAATGCTATTGACGATGGTGATAATAATTGTTCTCATCACTGAGTTGACAATAATTACAATCACAATAAACGGCGAAGTCAAATAACAATATTCTATACCGAAGCAAATTTACACTAAATAGTTATATGAAACCTTCTTTAGCTTTCAGAAATAGTGGCTTCGCCGGATCAATGGGTAATTGACTCATAATCCAAACAAAGAGTGAAATATTAAATGCTTTGAAAATTTCATCGTGTGTCAAAAGAAATTCCGCTAGCAGGTCAAAGGCCAATAATGTTTTTTTCCCCTATTTTATTTTTTTTCGTGTGTTTCCTTTTTTCTTGGTTCATGATTGCCATTACTAATCGCGACGACAATTACTGAAATATGAATATATGATTGAAAAAGAAAGAAAAGAAAATATCCAGGTTCATTTCCGACGTGAAAATACGCATTTTTCAAAAGAGAATTGTTGAAATTGTGCAAATCAGTCATCTGTGATGGACCATATCCCGGTATTAAAGAAGAGTTCAAGGGACGGGAGGAGGCGGGGAAGAGAGGAAGAGAATCACACATATATGGTCATATATGTTTGTATATATATATATATATATATATATATATATATATGTACATATATATATATATTATATATATACATATATGTATATATATAGATGTGTATATATATGTATATTATATGTATATATATATATATATATATATATAATATATATATATATATATATATATATATATATATATATATATATATATATATATGTATATATATATGTATATGTACACACACACACACACACACACACACACACACATATATATATATATATATATATATATATATATATATATATGTATATATATATACATATACACATATGCGTATATAAATAGAGAGAAAAAGAAAGAAAGTGTAGAGATGAGTATATTTATGGATAAAGAGAGAAAAAACAACAACATAGAAATAAACAGAAATAGAGAGGGAGAGACGAAAGAAAGAAAAACACGAAAATTACAAAGTCGCTGAGTCATCAAGAGAAAAATGAAGAAATAAAATAAAATATTTGTATAAAGTTGAAAGAAGGTTAAAGAAAAAATGAAAAAAGAGGAGGATGAAGTTGAGAAAGAATAAAACGACGAGAATATAAATGAGAAAAAAACGGAAATGCTAGGATATCCGGATTAATATTAGAATTCAAGATAAAAAAAAAAAAAAAACAGACGAAGAACAAGACAAAAAAATGATAAGACCAAGAAGAAAAAAGAGAAGAAGGAGAAGAAAAAAAGAGGAAGAAAAAGGAAATAATCAAAAGGAAAAAAAAAAGATGTTCAAATTCCGCTTCTTAAAAAAAAAAAAAAAAAAAAAATGTTGAAGTTAAGTCGAGAGAATCTTGTTCACGGTGAGTTAAAGACCTGAGTTTTAAGTGAGATGTTTCCTTAACGGAGGGGGAATGAGGGGAAGGGAGGGAGAGGAGGGGAGGGGATGGGAAGGGAGAGAGGAAAGGTGGGGAGGGGAAGGGAGAGAACTTTGACTCTATGGGAATCTAAAAATTAGAATGGTAATGTATAGAGATGAGAGAGAGAGAGTGTGTGTAAGAGCGACGAGGAGAGAAGAAAAAGAGAGGGAGAGAAGAAAAAGAGGAAGAGAAAG
>BOPN01001495.1:145715-148215 GCA_017312705.2 Penaeus japonicus
TACAATTAAGACCTTGATAATATATATATATATATATATATATATATATATATATATATATATATATATATATATATATATATATATATATATTTATATGAATATATGCATAGACACACACATACACACACACACACACGCATATATATATATATATATATATATATATATATATATATATATATATATATATATCTATATATATATATATATATATATATATATATATATATATACACACACACACACACACACACACATATATATATATATATATATATATATATATATATATATATATATATATAGATAGATAGATAGATATATAAATACACACACACACATATATATATGTATATATATATATATATATATATATATATATATATATATATATATGTATATTCCATATCTTTTTCCCTCTCCTTCAGCCCCTCCAAGCTCTCTCTCATCTTACCTTCTCTCTTTGCCTTGATTTTATTTACGCCCTCTAAATGTTTACCAAGTTTCATACACGGAGAAAATAAAGCTTATTCATGTCGCCAGAACTTTAAGCAATGAACGTAAAGTTACTCGCAGCGTGTTTGCCTTCAAGTAAAACATTTAACTTGAAAACCTAGGAAAATATATGTGACTCTGCAAATAGCTTTTTGTATCAGAATCTTTCAGTCCTGGTCTTGTGGCTGCTTCCAACTCCTGCTAGGGATGTTTTCATGATTATTGTTATTATTATTATTGTTGTTGTCATTATTCTTGTTATTATGGTTATGATTACCATCGTGATTATTACTTTATTCATGATTAATTTCATTATCCTTATCATATCGTTATTATCATGATCATTATTATCATTATCGTTATTATCATTACCGTCATTATCATTATCATAATCATTATCGTCATAATCTTTATCATTACAATATACTTTTTTTCTCTCCCTCCCTCCCTCTCCCCTCTCCTCTTTCTCCCTCTCTCCCTCCCCTCCCTATCTCTCTCCACCCCCCTCCCTCCCTCTTTCCTTCTCCCCACCTCTCTCTTTTTCGCCCTCTCCCCCTTCCCTATCCCTCTCTCTCTCTCTCTCCCCTCCCCCCCCTCTCTCCCTCCCCTCCCCTCTCTCCTTCTCCCCACCTCTCTCTTTTTCTCCCTCTCCCCCTCTCCTATCCCTCTCTCTCTCTCTCTCCCCTCCTCCCCCTCTCTCCCTCCCCTCCCTATCTCTCTCCATCCCCCCTCCCTCCCTCTCTCCTTCTCCCTACCTCTCTCTTTTTCTCCCTCTCCCCCGTCCCTATCCCTCTCTCTCTCTCTCTCCCTCCCCTCCCCCCCCCTCCCTCCCCCTCCCTCCCTCTCTCCTTCTCCCCACCTCTCTCTTTTTCTCCCTCTCCCCCTTCCCTATCCCCCCCTCTCTCTCTCTCTCCCCTCCCTCCCTCTCACGAATGAAAACAGTTAGCTTAGTCTTTGAAATTCCTTAACAAGGTGAAATCCAACCTTGGAGAACCGTTATAGAAAGAGTATTTTGTCATGTGTATGAGAGGGGGAAGATCATTAGGGGCTATTTTTGTTTATATTGTTGTTGTTATCCTTGTTGGTATTGGCATTACTGTTTATTATCTTCGTCATTATTTTTATTGTTATTGTCATTATCATTGTTATGATTATCATAACCAATTTTTTTATCATTATTTCTACTATTGCTATCACTATTATTTTTATTACTATAATTTTCATCATCATTACCGTTGTTATTACTTTTATCATAGTCATTATCATTATTGCTATCATTATTTTTATATGATTATTATCATTATTGCTATTATTGTAATTATCATCATTGTTATTATTATTATCAACCTTAGTCTTATTATTGGTATCATCATTCTTATTACCGTCATCATCATTACTATCCCTATCATCATCATTATTATCCTTATCATTATCATTATTATTACTATTATCATCATTATCATTACTATCATCATCATCATTGCTATTTTTTATCAACCTTATCATTATCATCCTCACTTTTATCATTATCATTATTGCTATCATAATCATCATCATTACAATCACCACCATTATCACAATCATTCATATCATCATTACCACCAGTAAACAGTGAACAGATTTCTCTCATCCTTTCTGTATCTTTCCTTTTACGCTTCTGGAAGCACACAGGTCTTCATAAATCCTTTGAGAACCTCCCTTACATCCACTTGCATCTCGTTGCTTCTTTCTCTCTCGAAGTAACACGTGGAGCTTGTAATCCTCTTTATGAATCTGTCCGGGTTTCCTCGAGAGCATCTTCACTTTTTTTTTTTTTTTTTTTTTTTTTTTCTCACGCCCAGGTATTTCGTTACCTGAGCTTATCTGAAGGAGGAATTATTGCGTGAATGTTGCGAGATTAGGGTCAAGTTGAAAGGGAAGAGTGTGGCAAACGTGTCATTAAGGGGGACTTGGTCAAACCTTGTTGTTTTTATTATTATTTTTTTTCTTTTTTGATATCATT
>BOPN01001495.1:195460-197960 GCA_017312705.2 Penaeus japonicus
GCCTCCCCTCAGCGTGGCGATCAGCTCCCCGCCGCCCTTCCTCAAAGCAGGTCAAGAGTACCAGGTCAAGTGCGAGGTCAGAGGGGCGCGACCTCCGCCGACGATCACGTGGTGGCAAGGCTCATTGCAGGTCCTACGCGCCGTCCTGGAGGTAGGTCCTTGGGAGGTCCTTGGGAGGTCCTTGGGGCAGTGGGAAGGAGCTCCTTGGATTTTTTTTTTTTTTTAGCACAAGATACTTGTTTATGAGTTTTTGTTTATTCATTTAATTGTTCGTTCATCTATTCCTGTATTTGTGAAGTGGTGTGAATTAAGATATTGTCGTCATTGGAGTCCTCATGGCGAGATCTGTCAATCCTTTATAACTCTCGAACGGAATTAAGTATCTGAAATGATGAACCTATGATCATAAAAAGAATCACAAATAGGCTTATGTCGAGTTGCGCCTATTTGTTACGACATTGGAGAGGCGTGGCAGGTCTCATGGCACAGGATAGTGATGTTAGAGGCGCCAAAATAGTCTCAGAATGTTCCTTACTTTCGGAGGACGAAAAAGGGAGGATATAATTCCGACTTTCTGTGGGACTAGCAGACCCACAGTAAGAATTCTTTGGACTACCACTTGCCACGGAAGGATCAATCTATGCCAGAGTATAGTAGTATGCTTTTAAATACTATTAATACATCAGGAGACTATGCGAATAGACCAAAGTAAAAGACAGTTTAGGTAATATAGTAGAAAGTTTAGAAAGACTGCTAGGAGAAAATAAGCAAAGGAGAGATGCGACTCCGGAACAGCAATAGATTTCAAAGGATAAAATGACATTATATTTGCCAGGATTGAAACACGGAGAAAGACACCTATGTAAGATATGCAAAATTTACAGAGAGGGGAAAAGTTAAAAAAAGGGAAGAAGTAGAGGAACCTTTGGCGCAACCTGCAAAGGAGAAAGAAGCTGTGCAATTGATTTAGACAAAAGAAAATGAGGATGATGTTGCCCTGAAAGCCTCTAACCTCCAGCTGGGGATTCATCTACTACAGGCAAAGGATAATCAGCTGTTCTATAGAGGCAAGCTACAATCTTCAGAAAGAGGAACATGTATGAACATGTCTTCAAAACATCAAAACATGCTGGGATGAATTATTCCAGTATGTCAACAGGTTGGAAAACTCACAAAGAGAGAAATAATCATCATAGCACACAAAAGCCACAGACAGCTGACTTCCTTGATTTCAATTATCGTCCGCAAATCCTTGACTCCTCTCCGCTTGATCTGATGAGGAAAGACTGACAGGGAACTGGACCAAAGTTGAAATGGTGAAGAAAACTGAGAGTGTCAGAGACTAGCCTTTGATGTTACCTTCACGCCCACTCCTACAAGACAAGTGTGATAACTTTTTGTCATTGTGTGAAGGTGACTTGTCTAGGATAAGGGTGCTTTAGTATTTTTTTTTTATCCGTACTACTATGAGACATCTATAAGTGTTTTCTTTCCTTTGTTTTTTGCTCTGAAGAGATCTTTGAAGATTTTGTTACAAGCTAGGTCAGCAGATGACTTTTATCTTACCAACAGTCATCATTTTCATAATTTTGTGTTTTCTTTTATAAAGCAGTATGAAAGGAATACACAAATTAAATTTCTGTTAATTTTTCCAAGTGATTGAGTGTTTTTTCATATTGTACAATATTTATTCATTTTCTTCAGTACCGTACATACATACATTCTTTCTGTTTTCCCTTATGGCAAGACCTATTTCTTAATCTCGTATCATAAATCTAACAAGAGGTCTTGACATCACATACTCTTGGCCAAAGTTTCCAAAGTTTTATAAAACGCAATAAACCACATGGCTCTTAGGCCTAACTCGGTGAAGTACGATCATTAGTTACCAACCTTAAGGTGATCTGACAAAGAAATAGGGAGAAAAAAAATCTATTGAAACTATGATTTGATAAGGGAATAAATCAATAGATTAATTTGTAATAATAGTGTTGATGATAATATGATTAAAAAGAAGGAGATTTTTAATTATTTTTTTCCGGTCAACCCTTCTACCCACTCCTTCCCACCCTTTCCCCCCTACCACACCATCCTTCCTACCCTACCCCCTCCTTCCCACCCCCTTACCCTCCTACCACGCCACCCTTCCTACCCTACCTCCTCCTACCCACCCCCTTCCCTACCCCCCTACCACGCCACCCTTCCTATCCTACCCCCCCTACCCTACCCCCTTACCACGCCATCCTTCCTACCTTACCCCCTCCTTCCCACCCCCTTTCCTAACTCCCCCCACCACCCTTCCTACCCTACCCCCTCCTTCCCTACACCTTCCCCCCTACCACACCACCCTTCCTACCCTACCCTCCTTCCCCACCCTTCCCCTACCACACCACCCTTCTTCCGGCCTCAGCTCCCACCCTCACCTCTCCTACCTCACTCACCTACTCCTATCCCCCTCACCAGACCAGCGAAGACGGCAACTTGCACCCCGCGACCGGAA